>JAFEMH010002970.1:0-298777 GCA_022495995.1 Adenophora triphylla var. japonica | reverse complement strand
AAGCAAACACGATTAATGAAATCTAGGGAGACTTGCTTTCCGGCAAGGCACTTTGGGTGGGCATGGCATAGCGTTCTTCCCGAGGGGTAACTTAACCTCCGAACCCATAAAACCTTTTTTCAAAGTTTTGAGGTAATCAAAATGGCGTGGCACGACCTCCGTTTTCAAATAACTCGGATGTCTTCAAACTCGCGTGAATTCCAATAAACAAGAATTTTGGGCACACATTCACGGTTTGGCGACTCCGGCTGGGGATCATCCCAAAGGAGAGAAAAGCTTTTATTTTCAAAACAAAAGTCGATACTTGGTATATAGGTGGACCCCAAAACTTACCACTTCTGTATCGGCTCCACCAACCCGGGGCTTGGGATAACAAAGGTGGTTTAACAATCCCACGTACGATTACCCCTTTTTGAAAAAAAAAATTTTGAAAAAAAAAATACAAAAAGCTTTTTCCCTTTGAGCGGGTTAGACTCCCATAGCCGATTTCATTAATCGTGCTTGCTTTCTTTACCATGCATTGCATCATTTTGCATCTTGGAATACGTGCATACTTTGAAACGGGAAATAACCCGAAGAAAAGCAAAAGGAGTGGAACACTGGAAAATTGATCCATGCGATCAGATATGGCCTAATCCTGCATAGGATTCGACCATACGACCTCGGTGGCAATTCCACCGGGGAAAAATCATAGTTATCTGGCCGATCCTAGCGGCTTGGGGCTATTCAGCTCCATGGTGGCCAGGGCTCCCGAGAAAATTTACGATGCTTATGTGTTTGCATTTTCCCCCGATCCAAAAATCATTCCTTTAAAACACATTTTATGAAAATCTCTGTTTTAACTCAAAAAAGGAACAATTTTAGGAGACCGCACCTTCTGGCGCACTGATATATCACTGTACACTTTTGCACGCACGTCCCTGAAGCCCGAGGAGTGGTTCGAGGTGCCGATCCACGGACGGCCTTACGATGCTCCGGGGCGCGCACGGAATCATCCCAACCTCCCCATGGCCGGCCGGTGTCGACCAATGCCGCGGTCAAAGTGTCACACGTTTCAAAAAACCGAAGTGACTTTTGGTTTGGTTTTTGGTCTAGTCCGTGTCATATAGCCAGGTTGCATACCCACGCATTAAAGGTCAAGCCTTAGCTCATAATGGAAGCCAAGATTTTCGCTCAAGCGAAATTACGCAGAAAATTCCGACAAGGAGAAAAATCGGTGGGATCTTGACTCTGGACATTGACTATTTGACCTTGACCCGCATGGAATGCGTAAGAGTCGAAGACCAGAGTCTTTGCTTAAAAAAAATCAAAAGATCTTTCGCTCAGCGAAGGCTTCTGCCCAAGAATTCCGATAAGGAAAAGGCGCGCAAGATCTTGACCGGCATTGACTTCGATTCCGACTCACGCATAGCTATGCTAGTATCTAGCGAAGTTCAATGTGACAAGTGTGTCATCCGGCTTTGCCGCCCGACCCACATGCCTATTATATTCTCGGACATTACCGAAAGTCAAAAAACTGTCATTCGCTCAGCGAAACTCATCCGAAGATCCGTCGAGCGAGAGACGAGACTTTCACGGTATTGCCTTGACTATAATCCGCATCGCTCGTGCGTTGAAAGGTCCTATGACCCGCTAGACCCGATAGGAGCGTTCTTTACTCTCGGTCGGTGGGATCCGCGTGCCCTATAGGACCCTCGCCGAGGCTGTCCACACACAGGGAGGTCGAAATACGGAGTGGAATACGAGGGGCTTATAGACGTAGTGACGGAACCCAGGCGATCCGGGATCTAGAGTAGTTGTGAAAAAGAAGGGGCGAGAATCCAACTTTTCGGCAGGCGTAGATATTAATAAAAGATGCATTTTAAAGTAAACTTGAAGATTCTAATTTGCATATTGCACAGGCACTTCGGCTAAACACCTACCCGAGTCTAAACCTTTCCTATCCCTTTCCCGCGGCGAGAAAGAAGTAGGTGAGAACACCGGGTCAGCGACTTGTTAAGCGCGAGAATCCTCGAGAACGAGTTCGGCGGAGATCCTCGGTTTCAATCGAGTTCGGGAGAGTCGAGAATGGCCGATTGTGACGAAGAAGCTGATCTTTGGTTTGGAGTAACACGGATGACCGGGAAGAAGAGTAGCCTATAACCAATGCCCTCCCCATCTTCATATGACCCATTGCCAAGGCTTGTCCTTTCTCGGTCTTATCCAATACCCAAGCTACATTAGGGTCCCGACACCCTCGCTTCACTCCATAAATCCTCCGTGGGACCACTTTTCCTCCTCTCGGAGAGGCCCAGAATTTCCCTACCTGTGGAATCCCAGGTGCAGGTTATTGACCTTTCCAGGTACATTTTGTCCGCTGTGAATTTGCCTACCTCTCCCAGATAGCTACGGCGAAGAGTCGAGTCGGGGAATGAGAATAGGAATGGGTGGATTCTGATGATGACAGTTCGGTAGAAGGAATGGACTTGGAAGCCTCACCTTTTTGGAAGTAGAAGCGAGAAGGAGCAAGAGTGAGAGCCGAGAAAGCCACGAGACTGGAACGAGGGGATGAAATCACTTCAAAGTGTGTCTGCGGCCTATGCTGAAAGGCTCGGAGAATGATGAGGCGTGTATGAGTTACCTATATCCTAGAGTTCAATACTCCGTCTGAGGACTTGGTAGGTGAATGGAGAGACTTGATCGAAGCTTTAGCCAAAAGAGGGAAGTGGGCTCCTCCCTTAGATCTAGAACATGTAAGCGTCGCCCAGAAGCCAAACTCATAAATCGGGAAGGGTAGACTCTATCACGGTGTTAGTAGTCACTCCACGAGCAACTTGGTACGAAGAAGAATGTATGGATGCCTTGGAAAGAGTCCACGAGTTTAGAGGCGACCCGAGTCCGCCTTTATGTCCTACAGAAGTGATAATGATGTCTTCTGAGTAATCCCTAAGCCGAGGAAAGAGTGCACAAGATTACCCCTCGTATGAGCGTCGAAGTATCCCGACACTGCTTTTTGCCCTCGTTGGTGCATAAGAGCCAAGAGGCAGAGAAGTTCCCACGAGAGCTACTTTGTAGTGACAACATGGAAGTAGAAGACACGGTCGAAGTCGCCGGAAGGGACAAATAGAGGGAGTGGTTAGCCCCGGAAGCCGAAAGCCCGAGAAAATATCTCGACGGTAAGGAAAAAGAACCGCCGCCATGAGGTTTCTTTGACCCCTTGAAAATCCTTATTTGATGATAAGGAATTTCCCATTTCGGAAAGTGTTTACTTGATGTCCAAAATGCTTAGTCAAAGGTTGACCCCCGGGGAAAGAAGAGACATGCTTGACAGGTGATGAGGAATGTGATCCTACTACAACTAAAGAGAGTTGCTAGGATCAGGATTGAGAGAAGCCATTTGCTTAGCTCCAGAAATCCAGGGAAGTGATAATTCTTGTTGCATCTTGACTTTGAAAAGTTTGAATGAGGCTACATAGAAAGCTTTAAAAACGGAGAATGTAGAAAAGGTCAAAAAACCGGTAACACAGGACCCAGTTCGGAAGCCGCCTATGCTTAGACCAAGGCGGCAGTGCCAGTCAATCGGAATCAATCGGCGGAGTATTGGCCATACGCCCGGTAAGAATCCGCCTACGACTTTGGAAAGAATTGTGAGAATCCTCCGGTAGGAATGATGACCAAGGATCAAATCCAAATGTCTATGTGATGAACTCGATGCAGACAGAGAGATGATAGTATTGAAGAGCGGCACAGGGGTGACAAAAGGAATGCCGTCTCGGAACCATAGACGAGGAATAAAAGACCTTATAAGCTAGAAGCGAGAAAAACCTGGCTACGATAAGGAGGATCGATCTCTAACTTCCCGGATTGAAGCTGTACCCGAAGCCAATATCTCCTTATGGTCCATGTTAACCTCTTCGTACCCTCATAAGTTGAAACTAGAAGAAAGTTTGGCCAAGACCATGGTGCCCATAGATGTCACCCACGATGAGGTCGTCGAAATGATTGGAAATATCCACTATGGAAACATCATTACCTTCACGAATTGGACACCTGCCAAAGTATGGGGCTAGTCACAACGAACCTCTTTACATCACAGTCCGGTTAGAAGGTAGCGTCGATTGCCACGAGTACTAGTTGACGAAGTGCAATGAATGTCTTGCCGGCTAAGATGATGGATTTATTGGATGCGAAGCCAACGGACTTAAAGCCTTCTAGTCGAGACTATTAAGGCCCTACGACTCCTTTGCACGATCGGTTTTGGGGATCGCCACTCTCAAGATGTGGTTCGGAAAAAGGTCATGGATGTTGATTTTCAAGTTATTGACATTCCGATTTCATTCTTGCCTTCTTTGGGACGGCCTTGGATCCACCGGATAAACGGGGTAGCCTCTACTTTGCATCGGTCTGCGTCAAATTTCGGTCGAGTGATGGAACTATCACCACCATTTATGAGACAGTGTCACGATAGAAGGAACCGGCAGGGGACATCCCGATATTGGAGATCAAGCATGATGATGAAGGGTTAGCATTGGCCAGGATTCTCGTAGCTTCTTCAAGGCACTGAAGTGTGTTGCAGCGACCTCACCACTACTTAGATAAAATCCCTCCTGCCATGAGGATGATGCGAAAAATGAGCTATCTTAGGGACTTGGATTGGGTAGAAGACTTCAAGGTCGTAACACCATCATTGATGTGAAGAACAGACTACCGAGATATGGCTTGGGGTACAAACCGAACCCTCGGGATGCCCGGAAAAGCTAAAGGCACGAAAGGTGAAGGGTCCGGCTCCATCCTTACAGATCTGTCTCGACCCATTACTTTGTAAAAGGAGGGACACAATATGATGAAAGTGATCGCCGGATCTCCTTGCGTAAAACCCTTCTAGAGAACCTTGAGAAAGTTAGGGAAAGCCACCAATCCCGTTCGAAGAATGTTCCTTGATTTGCCGGATATCCTCGGGGCTACCACTACCGTTCGTAATGAGTATGTCTTCAAAGGAAATCCGGCCATGTCAAAAGGTCGCATGCAGGACAATGGACTTCTCCGCCTTTGAGTTAGCTCTTCCAAAGATCGACGGATAGAAGGCGCCCCAGCTGAAGACAGTCAAATGGGGGTTTGCAAGAGTTGTTTGACGAAGAAGCACAAATCCCGACTTGATCGACTTCGCCGTATGATGAGATAGTTGTCGTTATTGGAGACGATGGTGAAAGTCATTTTTGATCCTCGCACTTTGGTGACTAAGACAGAAATGCCATTGAAGAATTGGGAGACATTCTCGGGGCCGATAGCCGCCGACAAAGAAATGATCACTGAGCTTGGATTGGTACCCCGTCCTCCTCAACCCTGGTCGTGTCAAACACCACGTTGTCTTTTCGGTTGAGTCGAGAATCTTCGAATTCCGGTCCTCGAAGTCATCCGAAGGCCTCACGCCCGAGGATTATGAAAATGTAATCGATGTCATCTTTCCCCTTATCTTGAATGAAATGACAAATCTTTACGATTATCCTCTTATTGCCAACTTAACAAATGATAAATTAACTCAAAACTTAACAACAGTTAATAATGAATCATTTGAACAAGATGCAAACACACTAAACGAACAATACATTAAAGAAATCTTTAAGCCAGGTTTGAGAAAAAGAGGAAAACCGGGCCCAAGCCGCCGAGGAGGTTTTGATAAGTGTGAACTTGGGTACTATTGAGGAACCTAAAGAGACACAGATTGGAAGCTTCTTCCGGGGTTGAAAGGGACAGCATTGATTGAGCCGCTCGTAGAATACGTCGACGTGTTTGCATGGTCATACAAAAGATATGCCGGGCTAGACAGTTCGATAGTAGAGCACAGAATCCCTCTAGCACCGATGCCAAGCCAAGCAGCTGTAAACCGAGAAAGATCAAGCGGAATGGTCTCTACAGGTCAAAGAAGAAATTGAGAAGCTAATGCGGGTAGGATTCATCGTAGTCATTGAATACCCGACATGGTCGTCCAACATCGTGACCGTAACCAAGGCCAATGGGAAGGTGCGCCGCCGCTGTGTGATTTCCGAGATCCGAACAAGGCCGCCCCAAAGACGACTACCCTCTCGCCAAACATAGACATCTGGTGGACTCCACGCCAACTACGAAGTCAAATCCTTCGTTGATGGTTTTGCAGCTACAACCGCATCAAGATGGCCGAGGAAGACCAAGAGAAGACACCTTCACCACACCGTGGGGGACCTCTCGTTATACAAGAATGCCATTCGGGCTCAAGAATGCCGGGGCTACTTACCAAAGGGCGCGACCGCACTTTTTCATGACATGATCCACAAGGAGATTGAGGTCTACGTAGACGACATGATAATCCACTCCAAAGGAGAAGGTGGGCAGCACTTTGTTGACCTACGAAAATTCTTTGAGAGGCCGAGACAAGATTCCATGAGACTAAACCCCGCCAAATGCACCTTCGGAGTGACAAGGGGAAAAGTGCTCGGGCATACGGTCACTGAGCGAGGTATAGAAGTTGACCCCGAAAGATCAAAGCCATCATGGATATGAGGCCACCTCAAACCTGCATGTAAGTCAAGAGCTTCATGGGTAAATTGCAAGACATCGGCCCGTTTTGTCAATCAGCTTGACCACTATGTGCGAGCCCATCTTCAAGCTCATGAAGAAGAATGTGGACACAGAATGGACCGAAGAATGCCAAGACGCCTTTGACCGCATCAAGGCATACTTAGTGCATCCCCCTGGTACTATGCCCCCACATAGACGTAAGCCTCTTCTGCTCTATCTAACCGTCACGTACACGGCTTGGGGCTATGCTTGCTCAAGCAGAAGAAAGACTCTCTGGGTAGAAAGTGCCATTTACTTTGTCACCGGAAGCTACAAGGGAGTGAGCTCAATTATTCGCCGTGTGAAAAGACTCCGTGCAGCAGATCGGTCCGGGTAGTCGGCAAGTCAAGCATTATATGCGAAGCCCACCTGTGAACTTGGTCTCGAAAATGGACCCCATCAAGTACATCTTTGACAAGCCTTCCTATCGATGCGTCTAGCGAAGTGGTCCTTCTTCTTGGCGTATCACGACATCAACTATGTGACCGTAAAGGCCATCAAGGGTCAAGCATTGTCGATCACCTAGCGAACTTCCCCAAGAATGAAGACAGAGGGCCCGAACCCCAATTTCCCGCATGAAGGGATCTTTGCAAAGTTGAGCTCGAAAATAGATGGCGCTTGTTCTTCGATGGAGCCGCTAACAAAAGAGGAAATGGTGTAGGAATGCTATTGGTCGATCCGAAAGACGAGCATACCCCCATAGCCCTCAAGTTGAACTTTCCCGCCACGAACAATGCCGCCGAGTATGAAGCCCGCATTGCTGGTTTGGAGGCCGCCTTAGAAAGAAATGTCAAGGAGCTCGAAGTTTACTGAGACTCACTGATCATCAACCAAGTCTCCAACAAGTGGAAGACTCGTGGACCCTAATCTCGCAACGGTATCATGCCCATATGGAGGAGTTGGATCGGACAGCCCGAGAAGTAACTTTCCACTACTTGCCGAGGGAAAAGAACAGATTCGCAGATGCTCTAGCTACTCTAGCCTCATTGGTAGAGATCCCCGAGGGAAAAGCCATAAAGCCCTTCAGTGGGTAGAAGAGAAGCCCCGCCTTCTCGTTGTGAAGTGGACCTCGGGACCCGAGCCTATAAAGGAACCTTGGTACAATCGTATTTACCAATTCCTCAAAGACGGAGAGTCGCCTTTCAGTAGACGAAGAAGGTAGACCAAAAGAAGGAGTCGTAGCCAAAAGCTTGCAAGCCCCGAAAAGGTTGGCTTCTCGCATGTCATTCTAGGAGGCAACCTATACAAGAAGCGGTATCAAGGACCACTCCTCTTATGTGTCACTCAAGAAAGAGCCAGAGAGTTGATGACCGAAGTCCACAATGGTCCCCGCGGTCCTCACATGAATGCCGTGAGCCCCGATGCAAGTGATCCTCGAATGGGTTACTACTTTGGATCTCCATGGAAACAGATCGCGTTCAAAGACGTCCGAACTCGCGACAAATGCCGGCGGTTTGCCAACCTCAACCATCTCCCACCTCATGACCTCGTACCGCATGACGACTCCTTGGCCGTTTGCAACTTGGGGCATTGACGTGATAGGGAAAATATCCCCGGCAGGAAGCAATGGGCACGAGTTCGTTTTGGTAGCCATTGACTACTTCACCAAGTGGGTAGAGGCCAAGTCCTACAAGGTCCTCACTTCCGTAAAAGTGGCCCAGCTTCATCAAAGAAAACATAATGTGCAGATATGGGGTGCCCAACGAGATCATTTCGATAATGGGTCACACTTCGAAGGAGATCGCGATAGGATCGCCGTCGACCCGAGTTACTCGCCACAAGTCGTCCCCGCATGCACCTCAAACCAATGGAGCCGTGGAAGCCGCTAATAAGACACTCGAGCGGATCATCCGGAAGATGGCCACCCGTGGTCGTGATTGGCCCGAAAAGCCGCACCTAGCACTCGGGGCGTAACGTCTGTCGTAACCCACAGGAGAAACTCCTTTTGCCCTAACTTACGGGATGGAAGCAAGTTACCAAGTGGAGTTGGAAATCCCGTCATTAAGGGTCCTCCCGGAAAACAAAGCTGTCAATGAAGTGGAATGGTTGCAAGAATGGGCATGATGAATTAGCCCTCGCTGACGAGAGAAGGCTAAAAGCCATGGAACACACCCGAGCCTACCAGAGACGAATGGCCAGTGCGTTTGATAAAAAGGTCAAGGCCAGTAGACATCAAAGAGGGCGACTTGGTGCCGAAAGTAAAGCCCCTACTGCAGACAACCCCGGGAAAATGGGAACCCGTCTCGGATCGGCCCTTATGTGGTGCGTAAAATACCGTCGGGAGGAGCAATGAAGCTTGCGACTTAGATGGCAATCCCTTTGTCCACCCGGTCAATGGTGATAAACTCCGAAGATACTATGTCTCGATAAAAAATAAAAAAAAAAAAAAAAAAAAAAAAAAAAAAAAAGTGCAAAAGAGTAATGCCCAAACTAGGCCGAAGACCCCAAAAAGGGCGCCTAGGCAAAAGACAGTGGCCGCACATATAAAAAAAAAAAAAAAAAAAGAAAAAAAATCTTAGTGCAAAAAGAGTAATGCCCAAACTAGGCCGAAGACCCCAAAAAGGGCGGTCTAGGCAAAAGACAGTGGCCGCACATGAAAAAATTTTTTAGTTCACCGTAATGAACTACGTAGACCCGAGCCCCTTAGCCTTTCTTGTAAAAGGGGAACGTAGGCACCATATATGGTTCGGTCTAAACAATAAAAAGGACGATTAAGTTTCCTTGAAATGTGTCCTAAACAATAAAAAGGACAATCAAGCTTCCATGAAGTGCGTCCTAAAAATAATAAAGGGTATTTCAGTTTTCATAAAACGGGTCCCAATCAATAAAGACATTTGAATTTCCATGAAATGTGTCTTGATTAATTTCTAAAATAATATTTCTTGTTCATTACAACATTTCTTGATGAGTTCAAGCACGGTCTACCTCTTAACTCGCTAACCTCGCTAAAAAGATCTAAAATACAATAAAATGCCTAAATAAACTAATGTGTTTGCAAATGGCAATAAGAGGATCTTGAGAAAAGACTTGTCGCCGTCATTCGCCGAGTCTTCTTCGCCTTCTTCCCTTTTCCTCGGCCTCGTCGAGTCTTCTTCCTTTTCTTCTCAATAATGTCGGTATCCCTCATCCCGACCTCCGGTATCCTCACCGGAGCCTCTACCAACCCCGTGTCAATGAGCGCTCTCTATACGAGCACGAGTCCGCACCTCCTCCCTCTCGAGCCTCGGGCCAAAGGAGCGACCTCTGACAATCTCTTGTACCGAGCCTCCATATCCCCGACCAAGTCACTCGATTGGTTATGGCAACTCGCCTTAGCCTCGCCTCTCTCGTAGTCCTACTCGAGTCGCCGCCTCCCAATAAAGCTCGACGTCTATCCTCCAAGATAACCCGAGTCGCTCCCATCTCCCTCTCATACTACCCAAGTAGACAAAGGGTCAAGATGGTGCTCTTCCGCTCCGAAGATAGCCCCGGGTGGGAAAGAAGATGTCCAAGCCCTCGAGAAGAAAGAGAAGCCGGCCGGATCTCTCATGTCCAATGACACCACCTCCATGGTCCGGATGTCCTCCCAATCACTCAATGGCTCCCGTAAAGCCCCAAACCGCCCGGATACCAAGCAGGTATGTAGAAGGACGACCAAGAATCCCGGAACCCTCACAAAGATAAGACTCCCGAAATATCCTCCCGGTCCGCAACCTCCAATGTGGTATCCACCAACGGATGTCCGAAGTGGATAGCCTAGCCATCATCGCCTCCCAGCCTACCCCGTTCCTCGCTTTGCCTAGCGCACCTCTCCGAGAAATCACCCAAGGGCACCGAGTCGGCAAAGCCCCGTGCAAAGCCCCGAGCCTCTCCCCGCAGCCACAAAGTCAACATAGCCGGACTCCTGACCTCATGAAACGGTCTCCCCGAGCCATCCTATCGATCCCATGAAATGTCTCTCCCAAAACCAGCGGGACAATATCCTTCCCACCCTCGCAGCCTCTCGACCATGTCCAAGAGACCACTATGACAAATCCCCACGGACTCAAACAGTGAACAAAATAGAGAATACGCAGAGAATGAAAGCATCCATAGCCACCGTGGTCGCAGCCATATCCGGAGACCCAAACTCGCCCGGATATCGAAAGGTCAATCCTATCCGGGCTACCATCATCCTCTCAGCCTCTCCCAAAGGAATCTCGCAGAAAAGATGCAAGCTTTACCGTCACCGGCACGTCTCCGATCAGCGGAATAGATATAGCCTCAATCTCGGGACCCCCAATCAAGGCTCAAGTCTTCGTGCGTTGGGACAATTTCGTTGTAAGAGAAACAAGAAACATGTCTCCGGACATCCTGTAACTTTGCCGCGGCTCTCAACGAGATCCCAATCGGGCGGGAGATCCCTCAAATGCCATAAAGACTTGATCTTGAAGGAAGCATCAAGCAGCCCCTTGTGATTTTGGAAGTTATATCTCGCCCAAGATTGAAGACCGGATAGAAAATGGTCTCGTTTCCCCTTTGCAATCTAACGGGATTCTCCATCGCAAAATGATCAAAGATGGTGCTTTTAGGTCCAAAATATGCTCGGGAACAATTGGGACAAGTCTAGAGTGAAAATGAAATGAAATGGCCAAGCCTTGCTTTTATTCGAAAAATAACCAGCTCGCATAACCGTTAGCCGCACGGCTACATTTGCCCTCAAGGCCATGCCGCACGGCTACATTAGCCCTCTCGCAGAAAAAATTCTGCAAAGAACCAAAGTTGCTGCCCAAGGGAGTTTTCACCCCACTTTTTCAACCAAAACCCGTACAAAAACATATCCAAGCCATTCAAGCATTTATACACCATTATAAATCATTTTTGGCCCATTTTCAGCCCCAATTCCAAGCAAAAAGTCGCCCCAAGGCTCAGATAATATGCAAATTGAAAAAGCATGAATTAGAAAAGCAATTAAAACATAAATACAATGTTTTCGCCCCATCGGCGCCCAAATAAAGCAAAAATAAACAAAGTGTGCATAAAATTGTAAATTGTTTGTTTTTGTTCCAAATCTATTCTAGAGACCTCCTAGGCCTCCGATTCTTCTTCATCTTCATCGTCGCTCGCCTCGTAGATGCTAGCCTCCTCATCGTGTCCTCCCGGTCGCTCACATCGATAGATGGACATTATCGTGCCCATACTCGCCCACCGCCTGCACGTCGGCGCTGGGTCCCCGCCCCGAGGCATAGCACCGGAAGAGTACTCCGAGGCCGATGAGGTAGACGCCATGTGCCCCGACGTGCCGTCTCTTGCGCCTGTGCCTCGTGCATCCGCCGCCGCCTTCGAAGCGCGAGGCTAGCTTCCTCGAAGAGACCGGCACATGTCCTTCCACCCTATTCCCGCCCGACCACCTATCGTAAGTGCGAGCCGGAACTCCGAGAAAAAGAAGAGAAAAATCTCGTAAAATCTCGTAAAATAGCAAAAAGCGTAAAATCCGAAAGCTAAAAAGGGAATAAGACCCTAAGAGTACACTTACAAAGTGCTATCAGCGGCAAGGTGTACCGGGGCTCCCTAGCATCGGGGACAGTATCCTCATCCTCCTCGGCACTCCATGGACCACGTAGGACAAATGTGTGCAGAGGGATCGGCGGGTCAAGCAGGCTCATCCTCCCCATATCCCCGAGTGACCGCCGCCTTCACTAGCTTCGTGGCGTCCTCGTGCGCCGCTCCACAAACACGCAGTAGGGGTGTCCATGTCGGTACTCCTCCGCAGCCTACGCTCGCCCTCGGTACCTAGCAATCTCATCCTCCGGCCAATCCTCGGGCCGCAGATCCGTGCCGGGAGGGTCGAAGGAGTAATGGCATCTAGTGGGGAACATGACCATGCTGTCTCGAGAAGCGGTCCCCCAAGTAGATGACATCACATGTCGCCCCGTGAGCCACCTCCTCTCGCCTCGTCACCTCTATAGCATCTCCCAAAGAAGATCTCTCGGATACCTCGCCCTGTGGTAGAAGTCCACTCCGTCGTGCCCATCCTCGTTGATGACCGGCCTCACCATTTTGTAGTCGAAGGTAATCCGGGTCTTCCCCGTGAATTTATCTCTCGCATCTCCTCCAAATAACCATAGCAGGGAAGATGGTGACATCACTCGCCGGGTTCCAAGGGAAGAACCCGATCACCTCGCAAAACCAGCTCGCATGTTCAAAACATCAAAAGGTCATTTTCTCTCATAAAAGTCTCAAGACAGAAAAGAGAAAAGAGAAAAGAAAGGAGACTACCTCAAGGGCAAAAGAAAAGCAAAGCCCATCGGAAGGGCCTTTGTTCCGACCGTACATGTCCAACGAGAAGTAGAGCTCCGCCAATCCGGCCTCTCCCAAGAGACCGTCCCTATCCCATCAACATCCTCCAGAGAGTCGAGGAGGCAAGTCATAGCTATCGTCCTGAATTAGCAAAGATGGTGACCGATAGCATCAACCATATGAATGCTCTAGCCACTGGCAAGGGCCACATCATTAGCAAAGAAAATTCTCGCATGCTAGTCTCGAATCGCCACCTCGACATTCCGTGTCTCCATCCCCAGCCCCTTCGGGAATCAGCTCAAACCCTACCAAAGCCTGGAACTCCTCCGCCGTGATGTGGTCCTCCAAGTCACGGGCCTCCCGGTGAACCGTAAGCCCGTAATAGCGGTGAAATCGGCAGGAGTCACCGTCGCCTCTCCTCACTCGTGGAAAGCTATGAGTGTATCCCACTGTAACTCGAGATAGGGCCCGGACCAAGCCCTTGCTCTTAGAGGTGATGTGGACACCCCGCCGATAGCCTCTACAAATGCATCCAAGCCGGTAGCCCTCACCACCGCTTGGGATTTGCCCCATCCTTCTCAAAATCCGGCATCCTCTCGCCAAAGCTTGACCGCTATCTCCGACGGTCCTCTAGACTTGTTCTCCCGTAGACAAGCACATCAAAAGAAGCGTCGTCCTTCATATCATTTCAAAAGCATGCATATATTCAAAAGTGCACATATTTTCAAAAGAAAAGCATTCATAAAAGTTTTTCTAGCATATCTTTTGCATCAAAAACGTGTCTTTCATCACTTGAAACGCGTCATTGCTTTCCTAAAGCACAAAATCACAATTTTTTGCACATAAGCATTATCTTTCAAAAAATGGCATGCATGAATCATTTTCATCTTCCAAAATCATGTTTTCTCATTGAAAATCAGAATTTTGACCTAGTTCTAGCACAAGGCAAGAACTCCGTCTCATATTTTGAAAAAATTCTCATTCTTACTTCATTTTGCGAGAAAAAAGTGAGTCATTCTCATATTTTTCATCAAATAAAATTGCACATTGCATATTCTTAGCCTCATAGGTTGTTCATGCATCTCAAAATCATTCAAAAAATCATTCAAAAATCCTAAAATTCGGGTCAAGCCCTAAATCATTCAAAATTCAAGCAAAATCATCGGATTTGAGCAAAATGAGAATGCTTACCCCAACCGATCGCGGGTTCGTTGATTTATGCTCCCTCCTCCCCGGATAAAGCTCCGATGGAGGCGTAAGGAAGTCATACTTCCTCTCCGTCCTCACGAGCTCCTTCCTCCTCCTTCTCGCGGCCGCCGAGATGTTTCTCCTCGCTTGCCTTGGTATGGGATTGCCCTCCGGATCCATTTCAAATCAAAGGGAAGCAAAAGGGTTGAAGAATTTCGAAATTCTCTCTCTCTCTCTCTCTCTCTGAAGTGGGCGGCAACAAATGCCCAATGCCCGTTCAAAACCCGATTTTAAATAATCTGGAAAACAGGCTTCTAGCCGTACGGCTTCTTTTTTTCTCCATCTCATGCCGGGCGGCTTCATTCGCTCCGAGCATAAATTACAATCCCGCCCGGACCTTCCATTTGGGCATGCAATTTCCGTTATCTTTTAACCAAGATAACATCTTTTCGTAAAATATCCCTTATCTCTTTAGCAATCAAGCTTTATTCCCGCCGCTCCGTTAATTCCGTTATAACGGGATAACACTAGGTGACAACCTCCGAATTGTCGAACTCTAAACTTGTGCTACCTCTATCCGCGAATAGTGACGTATGCCCAAGTCATTCCAACTTGTGCTACCTCTATCCGCGAATAGTGACGTATGCCCAAGTCATTTCCAACTTGTGCTACCTCTATCCGCGAATAGTGACGTATGCCCAAGTCATTCCAACTTGTGCTACCTCTATCCGCGAATAGTGACGTATGCCCAAGTCATTCCAACTTGTGCTACCACTATCCGCGAATAGTGACGAATGCCCAAGTCATTTCAAATTGTGCTATCACTATCCGCGAATAGTGACGCATGCCTAAATCATTTCAACTTGTGCTACCACTATCCGCGAATAGTGACGTATGCCCAAGTCATTTCAAATTGTGCTATCACTATCCGCGAATAGTGACGTATGCCCAAGCCATCCCAACTTGTGCTACCTCTATCCGCGAATAGTGACGTACGCTCAAGTTTCCCAACTTAAGTTACCTCTATCTCCGTCATAAAGAGATAACGCCATAAGCTCTAGCTTCTTCAGGTGACAGCCTCCGAATTGTCAAAATCTCAAGGATCCTAGACATCGTTCCTAACTATCTAGTGATGCTTGAACTACGATCAAGGCTTGATTCCTCCGGGATACGTAGGTAGCCTTTTATAAAAGGTCCAGCCATTCGACCACTTTGGTCACCCTGTTCCTTTGTCACTCCTCAGTGATAAAGCGCCCCCTCATAAAAGTTCAAATATTCGACCACCTGGGTCACTCCTAGCATGTCCCCAGTAGGATCAATTGCTTGACCTCCTAGGTCATTTTCTCTTCTATGTCCCCAAAGAAGAGACCGCTTCTCTTCTTCCTCCCCGCCGGATCCTAATTCCGAACTACGGCCTGGCTTGATTCCTCCGGGATACGTAGGTAGCCTTCCAAAAGGTTCAGCCACTCGACCACCTTGGTCACCTAATCCATCTCGGCATTCGCCAGATCGGATCCTTTTCTATCGACAACCCCACTCGCCTTGCAAGTGACGTTGCCGAGGGCTTCGTAAGTACCCAAATCTCGGCTCATGCCTTCCTAAGTTAAATTTCCGGCAATTTCGGTAAGTTTTCCGGTAATTCCCAGACCTTTCCAAATGTTCGGAAACATTCCGGAACTGTTTTTAATTAAATAAAGGCTGAAGGGAATCCTTCCTAATTAAGAAACACGTTTTTTAATTAGGAGGGAAGCTTCTAGAATAATGCCACCTTGCATGGTTCTAGAATGCTGAGTCACAATGGATAAGCCCGCACGGCCTCATTTGCAAAGAGCCTGCAGCCGCACGGCTTCATTAGCCTTATCCAGACTGCCTATAAATAGAGCCCTCCTCTACCCATTTTGATCATCAACAAGAAGCATAATACTCTCATAATACGAAGAAGATCCCCCAAGGAGCTGCTGGAAGTCCAAGAAGGCGAAGAAGAAGCTCAAGAAGCCATCTCCCTCCTCCTTGAAGACTCAAGAAGAATCCTCTCCTCCTAGCTCCGTCCGAAGAAGCGAAGGAAACGATTGGTAACCTCGCACGCCCTAACCTTGCATTTTAATTGATATACTTGCTCATTGCATTCATATATCTTGCTTGGGACTTGGCATTTATTCATAAAGATCATATCTTTATCACCTCCTTTCCCCTTTGCATGCATTAAGACCTCATTTGTCATAAAAATGTAGTCTTTTTCATAAAGGTGCATCCTTTGCACCTAAAATCCCTATTTTCCAATAAAAATGTCATCTTTATGCATCATTTGCATATAAAGATCAAATCTTTTTCAATAAAAACGCATCCTTTGCATCAAAACCCCTTTTTCAATGCATCATTTGCATAAAAATCAAATCTTTATGCATCATTTGCATAAAGATCATTTCTTTAAATCAAAAAGCATCATTTGCAACCTAAAAATGTCATCTTTTCATTAAAGAGTCATTTTTTTTATCATGCATTTCCCTTTCCCCCAACCTTGGAACGGACCGGTGTAAAAGTTCTCATCTTTGCATCGTTCCTTCCATTAAAGGTTCATGATTTCTTTAGGAAAAGGATAACCTTGAACCCTATATCTCCGATTATCGCTTAAGAATGAGTATGAAGCCTCTATACGAGCTCGACCGTCTTAAAGCGTAGGATTGATGGGCTAAGGACATTCCTTCCTAAAGAACCTCATCTTTGACCCAAAAGAGAGTCATTCTCTCGATCACGCAAGTCCCGAGGGTCCCAAGGCTTTAAAATGCGATGATCATAAGTCATAAGATGAGGACGGGATCATAATCCCAAATACATAAATTCCAAGGAATCCCGAGCGACAACCAACAAATGGTTTGTACGTCCGGAAGACAACTTGGGACATTTCCCCCTTATTTTCAAACACATGCACACAAAGAAAGCACGCAAGCAAACACGATTAATGAAATCTAGGGAGACTTGCTCCGGCAAGGCACTTTGGGTGAACGCCAAACGTTCTTCCCAAGGGGTAACTTAACCTCCGAACCCATAAAACCTTTTTTTCAAAGTTTTGAGGTAATCAAAATGGCGTGGCGACTCCGTTTTTCAAATAACTCGGATGTCTTCAAACTCGCGTGAATTCCAATAAACAAGAATTTTGGGCACACATTCACAGGTGTCCAAGTGAGTTTTAGGGCACGCACTTCCATCAAACAGTTCGAGATTGGGCATCACGAACTTGTGAGGCAGGGGTATAATTGAGTCGGGATCTGTAGGCCGAAGAGGTTGTTCCTTTTGACGGTCAATTCAGCGATCTGCGCTTTCATTTCCTTGTGTTGCTCCATAAACCAAGCCAATTGGGGATCCAAAGGTGGAGCGGGAATTCCTGAGCAGATATTTGAGCCAGGAAGAGAACTAGCTGTTGGTGGTGCATTGGTGGAAGGAATACCATATCCCGAAGCATAGGTGAAAACCCGTCCTTGGCCCAAATTACCCTGGGGAGTGTAGGTAGGAGCTTGGGTAAAGGGATAGAACCCAGCGACTTGCTGTTGGCTTCCAATCGGCAGAGAAGATGGAGGCAGATCTGAGGTAGCCAGATGGCTTGGATTTCCGGAGTGAGGCCCATAAGTAGGCTTAAGTGCGGGGCCGCTTTGTCCCACTGGTTGTTGAATTGCATGGCCGGGCTGTGGCGAGGATGCATAACCGAGAGATACTGTGGTCCCGGTGATTCCCGATGAAACCGGGATGGGGCTTGGTAACCCATTGCACCCCGAGTGAGAAATGGGTTTGCGGAGCTGTGTGAGGAGCAAATGAGCTAGCATCATTACGAGGAGGGGCTCTGACCGTTGCCCCGAACCAAACCGTGGTGGCATTCCAAACCGTTCTTTGCGAAAGTCCGGATTGATTGGTCCCAACCGAGGCGGGATCCCAATTTGCCGTGGCATTCGGGTAACCCCAACCTTGAGAAGACATTCCGTCCGGCTTTGTCCCCACCGAGGAACCGTGAACTTATTTGTGCCGTCGGCCGCATGAATCCAAAGTGGTCTCGTGGTTGGGAGCCGGGCCGACCCGAAGACCGAGGAGCATGGGTTACGTAGTGGTACCATAGGAGGTGGGTAGTGGCATCTGGAGTAATCGTGGCGACTGAGAGTGGGATTGGCCTCCTCGTCTTCTTCCACGGTGAAGGTGCCATCGGGATTGAGGCGCGGCCGGACCATGGCTTTTGATAGCCTCCATAAGGCCGTTCAGTTTGTGCTTCTGGCGCACTCTCATCCGTTCGGCTAGGCGATTCCACTGTTGCTCGTGCGAGGAGTCCGGGAGGCGGAGTGACGTTGTCCCCGTCGTTACCGAGTGATGCGAGACATTCGAAATTCGGAGTCGGAACAAACGGTGAAGCCGACGATGCGCTTGACTCTTCCTAACCGGATCAAACGGTGACCCGGTGCCCGAAACCAAGCTTTGTGCGGAGCTGCGGGGGGAAAGACACGAGGGTTCAGATGTCTGGGAATTGAAGGTGGGTAGGTGTTTGGGCTTTGGGCTCATGCAACATGCAATTATTTGTTCTTGTTTACTTAAAACATGCTTTATTAACCTAATCGGTTGGAAAAGATTGCTCTTCTTTTTTGCAAACTACTCTGATTCCTGGATCAGTGGCCCCGTCACTACGTCTATAAGCCCCTCGTATTCCACCTGTATTTCGACCTCCCAGGGTGGACAGCCCCGGGCGAGGGTCCTATAGGGCAAGCGGGTCCCACCGACCGAAAGAAAAACGATCCTAAAAGTCTGGCGGGTAATCGAGTCTTAACGAGCATTCGATGTAAATTACGGACAAAGCTGACGTCAAAGTCAAGATCATGTCCGATTTGGACTAATAAATGTCCACGATTGATCTTGACTTGTCGTCAGTTAGGCCGTAATTAGGCATGGAATAATCATTAATCCTTGATGACTCAGTGTCATGCTGGGAGTCAGTGTATAATTTGTGCGCCGAGCCGAAGTCAAGGCGCCGGTCAATATCTTGGTCAAAGTCTGCGGCGGAAAACCGGCAGAGCTTCGACTGATTAGGGTCCCCGAAAGATATCGAGTCGGTGTGCCGACAAAGGCTTGAAAGGAAAGGTCTATACACAGACAGGGCATGACACAGACCAGACTAAAAACCAACCGGGTCTCGGACAAAGTGTGTCACGGACAAGTGCATGGTCGACACGAGGCTCCATGGGATGTTTGGGTAGTCCTGTGCTTGCACCGAGAGGCGTAATAAGACCAAACGGGCCGCGGCAAGGATTTCCCCGGGTTAGGAACGTAGTGTGCAGTGTACGGTCAAGTGCGCGTAGTGTGCAGGCAGTCTATCTTCTTTTTCTGAGTAAAATAGAATTTTTTTTTTATGTGTCTTAAAAATATGATGCATGGTTTTTTTTTTTTTAAATTTTCTTTTTTTTTTGAAAATCTCTTTTTTTTAAATTATTTTTTTTTTGAATTTTTTTTTTTTTGAAAGTAAATGCACACATAAGCACATAAGCACAAGAATTCCGACAGTTAGGGACATGATTCCGACAGTCAAAATTTTGACTTTTTCCGAGGCGGTCAAAACAACACGAAAATGTGCAAAAATCAACACACACAACAAATGATTTTTAATGTCGGGACGGAAGCTTGACCCTCAAAAGCTCTTCTTTTTTTTTGAAAACGATGATACCGGTACGTGGGATTGTTAAACCACAATTTATCCCCGACTCGTGTTAGGAGGCGATAACGGGAAGTTTAATGGTTTCCACCAATATACCAAATATCAATTTTTTTTAGAAAAAGCTTAAGTCCCCAGCAGAGTCGCCACTGTGATGTACCCGATTTTTGAAATCAAACGGAGTCGCCACGCCATTTTCGTTTTAAGGGCCAAAACTTTGAAAAATGCCCGGAATCAAGAGATTCGAGTTCGGAGGTCATGTTACACGCCGGGAAGGACGTTAGTGTGCACCCGGAATGCCTCGTAAAACGAGTCTTCCAAGCTGAAAATTATTTGTGTGTGTGTGTGTGTGTTTTGGCCAAAATAAGTTGAAACTCAGAAAAGTAAAAATTGGGATGTCTTTTTAAGACTTTAAACTGATCCCATGATTTTTTGGAAGATTTTTGGGTTGAGATTTGGTACTCAAAAGACCTTTGGAAGTTGAAAACCATTTCTGCCAGAATGAAAAAGGCAGTTGACCCTTGACTTTGAAATGGACTTTAGGGCTTGAAAACTCCAGAATCTGGGAAAAGTCCGAGAATTAAAAATGTTCAAAACACCTTAAATAAGGTTTCTATTAAAGAACTTTTCATTTTGGAGATGATTTGAGGGGTCAAAACCTTCTGGAAATCTCAGATATGAAATCTGGATTTCCAGAAACTGATGAACTGACCTTTAAAAGAAAATTTGAAAAAAGGAGTTTTACTCACGAAAAAAATAAAGTAAAAATATGTCTGGAAATATATGGATGTTGGCTACAAAAAGTATTTTGTAGTAAACACCAAATTCCAAGTTTATATATGTCCAAAAAATAGGAAAATGGACTGAGATCTCAGAACAATGCTACTGGACAGCAAGATGTTCTTGAGGGAAAATGTGATTTTTGGGGGATTTGCATCTATGTTCACCCTATTTTCATCCCTAGACTTGATTCCACTACTTTTTGTTAAGTGGTTATCATATTCAAGTCATCCTTGGGGAATTTTATGGGGTTTAAACATGTCCTTTGCAAAGGGAAAGGGGATATTTTGTAGAGATGAAATTAAAGAGACAAATCAACTAGAGATCTAAAATTTGGACCATTTGAGATGGTAATTCATGAAGCTGAACTTCAAGATGACCATCTTAGGTCAATACTTAAGTGAAATTAGACATAAAGCAAATCAAAATAAGAAGAACAAGATGAACAAGAGGTTAAAAGGGAATTTTAGGGTTTAGAGAAGGAGGGCTTTACCAATGGTGACACCCTATCTTCCTAGGCTTGGAATTTGACTTGAGGAGTATCAAGATTTGGTGTTTGACTTGAGGAGTATCAAGATTTGGTGTTTTGGAGTTGTGTTTGGGTGGATTCAAGGCTTGAATGTGTTTAGGGTTTGATGATAGAGTTGATCAAAGAGAAAACAAGTAGATAACACTTAAGTCCTCTATGTTTTCTCCCTAATCTTCCTCTTGAGTAGTGTTTTAAGCTTGAGCTTGGTGTGTTTAAGAGTGATATGAGAATGGTTGAAGTGAAATTGGGAAAGGTTCAAGAGAAAATGGTGGCAATCTAAGGATTCCCACTGTTTTCTCTCTATTTTTCGCCAAAATGCAGCTTCTGTGTGTAAAATGTGTTGTTTAAACTGAGAGAGGAGGGTTCAATTTATAGCCCCCTGTGAGGGACAAAGATGTCCGCGCGGATCCGATTGACGCGTGCACTGTTCACTTCGCTGCTGCAGGCCTTTTGGACAGAAGGAATATTTTCAAAAAATTCAAACAGTTTCTGTTTTTCAACTTGCCCAATTCGGGTTTTTTCAATTTCTTTTGCTTTTTGAGATTCTTTTCTTGGTTTAACTTTTTTTGGCAATCCCTAATCTACCCTTACTTGGTTAGAAATGTTAGGAATGTTAGGAATTGTTAGAAATGTTATAACTTTCGTTTATTTTCTAACGAAAAAGCTACCAACTCAAATTGGAGCACTTACACCCTCTTCCTAACTCCCTCCTCAACCAACTCTACCTAAGACCTTGTAAAAGATGTCTCTACTATGAAATCAGCCAAAGCCTGCACCTTTATCGCCCGGCGAGATTCGTACCTCATATCAAACTCAGTCAGCTCAATCGACCATTTTAGCAATCTTCCCACCGTGTCAGGCTGTTGCAAAATTTTCCTCAATGGGGCATCAGTCAAAATGACAATGGTGTGCGCGACAAAGTAAGCTCTCAGTTTCCTCGTGGCAACTACCAAAGCATACGACAATTTCTCAGCATTAAAGTACCTCGCCTCAATCTCGCTCAATGCTTTCGACACATAATACACCGGCCTCTGAATGCCCCT
Organism: Adenophora triphylla var. japonica; assembly: GCA_022495995.1. NCBI lineage: Eukaryota > Viridiplantae > Streptophyta > Magnoliopsida > Asterales > Campanulaceae > Adenophora > Adenophora triphylla. Next base: position 276,726 of record JAFEMH010002970.1, on the reverse strand, counting down.
ATCCTCTCTCACCAAAACGGTGGCAACTGCATAATCTGAAGTCGCCAGATACACAAATAATTCTTCTCCTTCCACTGGGCTGCATAATAACGACGGCGTTCCCAAATAAGTCTTCATCTGCTCGAAAGCAGGATCACATTCCTCATCCCAAACAAATCTCTTCCCACCATTCAAAACCTTAAAGAACGGCAAACACCTTTCCGCGGATCTAGAAATGAATCTCCCCAAAGCAATCACTACAAGAATCAGGGTTTTTAGCCACGGTCGTCGAACCGTGGTAAATAGATAATAAACCATGGCTAATAGTATTAACCACGGTTTTGTCACGTTTTTACGTCCGAGGCTTTTGTGAGCGTCGCTTATACTGTTCTACGTTTTCTAAACCGTGACAAATAGTATTCGCTACAGTTATGGTCACGGTTAAAAACCGTGGCAAAATAAGTGTGATATATGTTAATTTTTATTTGTCACAGTTGTTGTGACATTTTATAAACCGTGACAAATAGTCTTTTTTTATTTGTCACAGCTTCTGTGACATTTTGAAAACGGTGCAATTTATAATACTTGTGACAACTTGGAACCATCACAAAAGTTATGTGCGACATATAAATCATTATTTGTATTGGTAATTAACGTGGCAAATGATACCATAATATGTGTTTTTCATATTTGTAACACAATTTAAAACTGTGATATATAGAATTTTATTTTATTTTTAATTATAAAAGCTAGTATACTATATATTCATTCTAATACATTTAGTAGCAATAAAAGAGTTAAATGACCATTTTAATCGTAATGCATAAATTTCCATAAAAATTCACAAACGGTGATACAAGTGCTTAAACAAAAATCCTAAATAATTCATTCTAGTAAGTCAAATCTAACAACTAATCATAGTCATAATCTAGTCTAAAACATCAAAGTTTTGAAGTTGATGTTGAAGTTGAAGATCAAAGAGACGTCATCAAGGCTCCAATCCTGTCATGCGTATACAATGCGTATACAGAAAAGCAAATCTTCATAAGAAGTGAATGAATATCATTGACAATTGAAAACATAAACAAAATCACGAGTACTTCATATTTTAGATTTAAAACAAATGAATAATAATTACTAATCGATGACATGACATATTATAAGTTTGAAAAAAAACTAACAAAGAAATTAAGTAAAAAAAACTTGAGTATCATGAATTAAAAAAATTTACTTACAAAAAAAGTCATCTAGCTACAAATCTCATTTGACACATCATCACCCGATGTTGTAGGAATCTGTGAACAAGAAAATGATGTGAATTAGTCACAAGTAACCCTATGAAATAAATACAAGAAAATGGTGTGGATTAGTCATAAGTAACCCTATTTAACTATTTCCGAAATGCACTATTTAACTATCAATTTTTAACCCTGCATAATTGGAGGAGACATAAACCCTGCTTCACCAATCATAAAATTATCAATTAACCATCCACCATAACTAACAGTTCAATTATAGGAACAGTATAGCTAAAGTAACACCAGTTTGTCATAATAGTAATAAAATTTGTTTTTTCAGAGAAGTTGTGTAGTGTTACTTGGATTGAAGTGAATGGTTGGGGAGAGATTACAGTTTATCAGTCATAATTTGAAGAATAAGTAATTAAGGTGTCTCTGACCTTCATTGAGTATGTGTTCCTGATTACGTTTTTTGGTCTGTACACATCTTCTCTTGTAAGTGAGAGGTGTTGACATTGATTAGCTGGATGATAATCTTGTAATTGACCAATATATTTGATAGGAGAAAGATGGAGGGTGTGGGGAGTGGAAGAGTGTATGTTTCAAGTGCAAAGGAGAACTGCAAGTGAATGGCGTAGTTCTTTTTTGTTAATAATTGGCATGCACTTGATCTAGCTGTTCAAACCTTACCCTACAGAGTGTAAAATCCTTTAGTTTACTTAAGTGTAAGGTTCCAGTTTGCTAGTTGGACTATCCAGCTTCCATGGTATTTCCTCAATATATCTCCCCTCTACCCCAAAGACCACCTATTAATAAACCAACTCAATTAACAGGATAGTCCCTTTCAAACACTTCCAAGTGGCAATTTGGTTTTGGTTCAATTTGTCAAGGATGGAGTCTATTCTAAGCAAGGAAATATACATGCCTATCAATTCTTAATATTATTATCACTACAATAGGGCTATTGAATTTAAAATACTAGCTTTGAAATAAATATAAGACTAAATAGAGTACTCAATTCTAAGTAATATGACTTACTTGACCAACGCTTGATGGGATACGAGGAGATCCATGCAGAGTATCTGAATATGGAATGAACCAAATGTCGTTGGAGTTAGGCCTATACCAAATGTCCGAACACGACCATGACCATCAGGTCCCATAACTTGAGTAAAAACTTCATCTATCAACTCAGATGTCGCGTTTCCAAATAAGGAAAGTGACTTGGTGCAATTTTATCGTTGTAAAACTAATGTACAAATTAGAAAATCACCGGTTTTTTTTTAAACGTTGACAAATCAACTGCGACATTTATTCTGGGACAGAGGGAGTAGGAAATATTAATCCAACTTACTTCTTTACTCACGGATGGATCACTAGTCACTGGAATTTTTTGCTTATTTAAGCTTCCAGAATTGAAAGGTAGTCCAGGATTTCTACTACGAGAGGGGTTTGCAGAAGACCACCCAGTAGGCCTACCTTCTTCACCACCTGCAAAAAGACAGCATATCAGTCTTCTCTGCCACTTCGCATAACATCTCAAAGAAGAAATGTGTAAGCTTTATGAATAGCTGATTTGTACAAGATGAATACAGTCAACAATTGAGTTTATATTGTATTTTTTTGGTACGAAGATGTAGAATCAACAATTGAATATTTAATGGTTAAACTACTGCTGCTTTTGTTCAAGGTAAATATTGCTGCATTAGTTAACTGGGGAACGAAAAGAAAATAAAACTAGCAAACCTAATTGCCTATTAACATTCGCAACCACTGCAGGCATTCCAGAACTTGTTCTGGCACTGGCACCCTGTACCCAAGAAAGCAAAAAAAATAAGGACCTTATATTATACGGGAATGGTGAGGCCAAAACATAGAAAGCCTAATCCGAGACTGCCACTTACAAGAGCACGAGACGGGGGATTGGCAAGCTGCGATTGCTGATATTTCAGTATAGTCCAGTCAAACACATAATCAAACTGAAAGCCTGAAGCAAGAAGCAAAATCCAAAATGTCCTTATCAATTGCATAAGACATAATACTACTTATTCTTGATTCAGAAACCTCAAAAAGCAATTAGAAAGGAAAAGAGTAAAGAACCTTCACGAATGAAAAGATCGCGGAAGATTCTCTTCAAATAAGCATAATCCGGCTTATCATCAAACATTAGTGAACGACAGAAATGGAAGTACGAAGCAAACTCTGGTGGATATCCTCGACATAAAGCCTAATAAAGGAGCATGAGATGTCTATTCAATCAAATTCACAGTGCAGAGTAATTTTTAACTGCAAGCACCCTGCAAGAGTAAAACTTTACCTCAATTGAAGTTTGAACCTTCTTTTCACTTATCTTTTCATACTTTTGTTTCTTGGTTCCTGCTTTCAGTCCCTGCCAAGGAAGACTATAGTACAGAAACATTAGTCACAAGTTGCAACGGCGCTAAGGATGCATCAAAAGGAGAACAAATAAGATGGAAGTGAATGTCTACCTTCCTCTTAAAAAGTACATTAGAACGAATCCAAGCGACTCTAAATAATCTCTTCTACTTTGTTCTACACAGAACAAAAAAAAATACCATGTGAGAACCAAATTGTGTACAAGCACAATGTCTAGATAGTAAGAGCAAAATCAAGAAAGCATAGGAATACCAATTCCAAGGTGAGTATTCACGCTTGCATATCTAGCTGTTCCTGTCAAGTTTTTATTCTCCCTGCAATTCATAGGACAACAGAGTCAATTTCTTGATAAAAGAACATAAAAGCAATTGTAAAGCAGAAAAGAAATTATTGTTTCTTTTTGTTGAACCACAGCAGGATTGATACAAAGAAGTGGAGATGGTTTAAGTGGGGAACTTATTTAATGATATTCAAAAATAGAAAGTAAAATAGCCAATGCGATCATGGCAACCGTTCAGAGTCTGACTTGAGTCAGATAGAAAAGTGCTTCTGCAAGCAAAGGCATTGATTTGTACCTATATGGAATGTGCTGATGGGTAGATGAGTCCCTATATTTCTTAGCCAACCCAAAGTCAATGGCATAGACCTAGAAATAGATACAAGAAATAATGAATGGAGATATCATGAAACCAGAAAGCAATAAAGGATACGAAAGCAGCTTCGCTCGAACCTGATTTGCACGTCTCCCTAAGCCCATAAGGAAGTTGTCTGGCTTGATATCTCGATGGAGGAATGATTTTGAATGAATAAATTCAACGCGATTGATCTGACAAATAGAAACCTCAGCAAACAATGTCAATATATGTTCACTTATAAACAATACGCAAACAGTGAAGAAATTCGTACCATCTGATCTACAAGCATAAGAACAGTTTTCAAAGACAGCTTTCTACTACAGAAGTTAAATAAATCTTCAAGACTAAGTCCCAATAAATCCATGACTAGAACATTGTAATCTCCTTCAACCCCGAACCATCTCACATTAGGAATTCCAGCTAACAAAGAGAAAAAGGAGCAGACTAATTAAAATATCCGGCATATAACATATAATAGAAGGAAATTTTTTTTTTGTCGAAGTACTAGCAAGCAGAATAAAAGGAAGTTCCTTACTTCCTCCTTGTAATATCTTGTACAACTTTGATTCGTAAAGCAATTGAGGATGCTTAGTCTTGATATTTTCCTGCAAAGAATGGTAAGCAGATTAAAAAACAAAAGAAAACAGAAAATTATACAGAATAGTTTTTGAGTTGTTTAGCTCGTAAGCAGACACACGACAAGCACTTAAACTGGTGACTGATAAAACCACTACCATATCTGATAAATCCACAAGTACAAGCATAATGGAATTTATAATTTGAGTAAAGTATACTAACGAAGAATTGACGAAGAACATAGAAATTAGTCAGGGACAGAGGCCTTAGAGTTCCAACCATTTACTCTTACCACTTTATGACACCCTTCATATAGCATGATGGTAATAAAACTCTAGTACTTAAACTGGTGACTGATAAAACCACTACCATATCTGATAAAATCCACAAGTACCAGCATAATGGAATTTATAATTTGAGTAAAGTATACTAACGAAGAATTGACGAAGAACATAGAAATTAGTCAAGGACAGAGGCCTGCACACCCTTTAGAGTTCCAACCATTTACTCTTACCACTTTATGACACCCTTCATATAGCATGATGGTAATAAAACTCTAGTAGCTCTCTACTCCTTGAAAGTATTCCTCTGAGGCTCTATCCTTCAACTGAATCCAACTCTTGTCCATGTCTTATTTAGGGTTGTGCAATTCTGGTTGTGCAATTAATTAATACAAATGAAAACATTGTTGAACGACAGGTGATTCATCAATGAATTCTAGCATAAAAAGTAATATCTCAATTCCTACCAAACTATTGCCATCAAATTATATTCATATAATTAACGCAGAAGAAATTTAATCAACTGAAACGACAACACACACACAGAGTTGAGATTGAGTTAACTGATCTCGAATACGTGGAATGTCGCTGCACCACCAGATTCAATTCCGATAAAGCTCCGATTCACTTTCTGGTTCAACAATGTGGAGAGACGGAGGGAGAACTTGTTGTAAGCTGATAATCTCACGAATTATCAATGCAGATTGATAAGAGGGAGGGACGATTTTGCAAGCCTTCTTGTTGAATATTTCCGCAGAAGATTTCTAGGGCTTTCCACTTTTAAGTAACGGCGCTGCACAATACGGAGTGGGAACTAATTAGGATTTCGGTAATCCTAGGTTAGAATTCTAGGTGGAATCGGAAATCACAAACTGATTTGGATTCCATTCAAGATTTGGATTGAGAGGGAAGATTTGGAGCGAATTCTCGGAATTTCTGGAGGGAATTTGTTGGCGCTGTGGGAATTTTGGGAATTTGTTGGCGCTGGGAATTTTGGGATTTTTGGGCAATGAACGAGTCAGCGGGTGTAAATTAAAAGACGTCAAAATAAAAATAAAAATAGGTAAACCACGGTTACCTCATTAACCGGTGCAAAAAATATTATTTGCCACGGTTAAAAAAACCGTGGTTTATATTAAATTATTTGCCACGGTTGACGGACCGTGACAAATAAAATGTGACAAAAACACCTTTTTCTTGTAGTGAATAATCCTCCCATTCAACCTCTGGATCTCACGAATAGTCTTGGGAGGCGACATGTCCAGCAAAGCCTGAATTTTCTCTGGGTTGGCCTCAATCCCGCGCCTATTCACCAAAAACCCCAAAAAAATTCCCACCGTGACTCCAAAAGTGCACTTACTTGGATTCAGCTTCATTGAACTTTTCCTCATATTTTTAAACGTCTCGGCGAGATCCACCACATGATCATTTTATTTAGTATTTATCACCATATCGTCAATGTAAGCCTCTATATTCCGCCCAATCTGCGACTTAAACACTTCATTTACCATTCTCTGATATGTCGCTCCTGCGTTTTTCAATCCAAACGACATCATCCTATAGCAAAAATTTCCCTTTGGAGTCCTGAATGCCGTCTTCGCCCTATCCTCCTCGGCCATTTAATATGATGATATCCCGAATAAGCATCAATGAAACTAAAACTTTGTGGCCGGCAATCGAATCAACCAATTTATCAATCTTTGGGAGCGGATAAGAATCTTTGGGGTAAGCAGTATTCAGATTTGTAAAGTCTATGCACATCCTCCACTTCTTGTTCGACTTCAGCACCATAACAGGGCACGCCAACCAAATCGAGTATTGGATCTTTTCTATGATTCCTGCCTTCAAAAGCTTATCTACTTCCTCCAAAACCGCCTTTTCCTTCTCAGGCGACAAGTGCCTGACCTTCTGCTTGAATGGCTCAATATTAGGGTCAGCATTTAAGCAATGCATAGCGACATTCTCGTCAATGCCCCTCATGTCCTTTGGCCGCCATGCAAACACATCCAAATTTTCCTTCAAAAACTCAACTAAACAATCTCGCTCATCCCGAGACAACTGGTTTCCAATCTTGATCTTTTGCTCTGGGAAATAACTGTTGATTTCTACCTCCTCCAATTCTTCGCCTACCTGAATGTTGGGCTCATCCCTAGTCTGCAAAGTTTCAACCTCAATCCTTTTTCGCTTCTTACCCTTGGCGGCAACCACCCTTCTGGGATCAGCAAACACATTCCTTGTAGGCCGCCCTTCACAATCCTCGACCTCGACGGTCTCACAATCTTCTGCTGAATCGTTGCCAATCTCTACAACTACCTCCACTATTCTCGGCTCAACCATCTGAACAAACTGCACCACTCTGGCATAACTTAAGTTCGGGGGCACATTCACCACCTCCATTCCGAAATCATTCTCGCTAGCGACTTCCTGCTCATCAACCTCTTGCTCAAGCTCTCGCACATCGACCACTTCAACTTCCTGTACCTCTTCAATCTCAACCATTTCGGCCTCTCGTACTTCATCAACAATCTCAATCTCTAAATTCACTGTGGCCACACTTGTCGCCGCGTCAACCATTGCAGTACCATTCCTCATGCTTTCAGTCACTATCCAATCAACCTCATCTTCAACGGCCTCAACCACATTTATCTTCAGAGGGCGAGAATCAGACTTTGTTGTCATTGAGCTTGTGCTCGCCACCTTGGCTTTCTGCATCTCTTTTTTCTTTCTCACCACCATAATCGCTTCACTCTTCAAACAACCTATGCCATTGGAAGTTGCATATTTCACCCTCTGGTGTGGGATGGATAACACCATTTCAAAACTCTGCATGAACGGGATCCCGACTATTGCGTTGTAAGGGGAAGCCAAGTCAATCACCATAAACTCAATATTCTCGCTTCTTGCCAGCTTGCCCTCGCCAATCTCCACCTCCAACATGATCGTGCCCTTCACCTTGACAGAATGATTTGTAAAACCTTCCAAATATCCCTTGTAAGGCACCAAATTCGCATCAGTATAATTCATTCTCTTAAAGGCTTCGTAATACAAAACATTTCTGCTCGCCCCTGAATCCACCATCACTCTTTGTACTATGTTGTTTCCAGGGTAAATCGTGATTATCACTGGTTGACTCCCATGACTCTTGGTCACTCCCAATTCTCGCCTCGAAAAACTGATCACCCTATCTTCAACGGCGGCATACTGAGGGACATCAAAACTATGCGACAATGTCATTATCTGATTATTCAACTGAGCCATACTAGGCAACGGATCTTGAATAACATCCACCAAATTTCTCTCCGGCCTAGCCTCTTCATCTCGCCCTACATTTTGCTCAAGGTATTCCTTCAACTCGCCTTTATCAATTTTCGCCTGTATCACCCTCCTCAAATTATAACAATCTTCCGTCAAATTCCCCTTGTCTTGATGATATTCGCAGAAACTGTGCTGGTCTCTGGCCCCAAAGGTTCCTTCCTTGATGGGATAGGGTGGCAGCAAGTTCTCTTTCTTCAAAATCTTGCTTATTGTGGTATTCAACCTGTCATACTTCATAATCCTCCTTGTATCACGGCCTCCATCTCGATCACCACTTCCTCTAGCTCGATTCCCGCCGCGACCTCCTCTTCCACCCCTATTCTCATTCTTCACATAATCAATTCTCTCTTTAACATTCTTCTTAGCCGCCGAAGTTGTCGCATGAGCCACTTTCACATCATCATTATTCTCGCCCCCACAAAATCCTCAAACCCTTTCATACAATTCACCAGCTGTCTCCGGCAATATCATGCCCAACTCTTGCTTAAAAGGACTAAGAAGCAGACTGGCATTGTATAACATAATGATATGGCTCTGTTCAATGTCAGAAATCTGATTTGCGACCTTCATAAACCTGTCAGTAAAGCTCGCTATCCCCTCTCCAGCCTTCTGCTTAATACTGCACAACTCCTGCTTTCGAACGGTCTGCGCCCCCGATGCACTAAATCTCGCCAAAAACTTTCTCTTAAAATCTTGATAGCCGATTATTGACTCTGACGGCTGGGCAAAAAACCATTCCAATGCATGATCAGTCAATGTGCTTGCCACCGCTCTGCACAAAACAGCCTCACTTTCAGTCAACAACGACAAGGTCACCTCAAACCCGCCAACATGGGTGTTCGCCCGAGAATTCCCTGAATAGCTTGGCAGGTTCGGCTTACGGAATGTCAGATCAGGGGCGGCACTCTGAATATTCTTTGCAAACGGGGCCAAATAGGAACCATTCACTTCCACAGGCTTGGCTCCCGCTTCTAACTATTTGATTTTTTGGCCATTTCAGCCATTTCAGCTTTCCACTTATCATCCTCCTCCTTCTTGGCCCTCTCAATCTCGGCGGCTTTTGCAATCTCTGTGGCTTTAACAGACTCTGTGACCTTCTCTGCTTCTGCGGCTTTCTCAGCTTTCTCCTTTTCCTTATCCTTATCCCTCCTTTCAGGTCGCCTGCGATCTCTATCGCGTGGCGACCTTTCTTCATGGTGCGCCCTCTCAGAATTCCTCGAAAGATGTGACCTCTCCTCTATGTAGGTCCTGTCATCAAAATAATTTGAGCGACTAGGTCTGTAATCCTTGTCTATAGTTGACCCCTCGTCACTTTCATACTCATAATAGTAAGACTCTTCTCGCGAGTTTCCTGACTTGTGATACAATTTCTTCCTTTTTCCTCCATCAAAATCTTGATGCTTTCTCTTCATCACAGCACCCTCTGATCTCGCCTTTGCTGGCTCTCGCCAATGATCTCTAACTTTCTCCTTAGTCGGCGGCATATCCCTCGCCCGCCTATCATCCCTCTTTGCCACGCTCTGGGTGGCCGCTGGCTCTCCTGCTGGGGTCTTTCCTGCTAATCCCACTAACACATCCTATGGGATTTGGGAAGGCTCTTGATCCATTTCTCTCAACTTCCTGTTGTTTGCGAGAACTTGTAACAACAACTCATTGTCGGCCCTTAACTGGTCCGCCTTCACCCTTACACTATCATTCTTTGAGGGGGCGGGATCCAGCTCGTCAGCCCTCGCTTTTGCCTCTTCAGCTCGGGCCCTCAATTCCCGCTCCCTTCCTCGCCTTATTGTCGATTCAGTTTCCGTAGATTGCACCTCACCATCCCTCATGCACTCCCGACTGTTCTTGCGGGTATCCTTCGTGTTGGGTGTTGCCAGGGTCAAATTCTGGGCAGCTTTCGCCGGAACTCCTTTATCTTGACCCATTACCCATTCTATCACCTTTACTGGGCTCACAAGAGGTATACAACTGAAACAAATCTTATCCAAACACTGACAACAACTTTGACAGTAGGGTTTCTAGGCTCCTGACCAAGAACACGAACACAACAGCTAGCTAAAACCAACCCAGAACAGCAAACAACCTCGCCTGACCAAACAAAGAAGAAGATTCAGGCCCCGGCAATGGAACCAACTGATGCTGCCATCCCAAATATGGTTGCACAGGAACTGAATGAAGCTGGAACAATGGATACCACAGCTTTCCTCCTTGGATGGTCACCTACACATGCACACACGTGAACTAAGTCGGGGGTGGCTCCGGCAAAAACCCTCCGGTGTGAGAGTAAGATTTCTTGCTATAAACAGGTGAGCAACAATGGAGTTTAGAGAGTGAGAGAGACATAGAGAGAGAAACGTACCTACAAATGATACTGTTACTCTATTTTTATACTCCCATGCCCCCATGTGCCTTGCACATGGGGGACACTTGTAAATCATCCACCTAGGGTGTCAACCAACTCCAAAGTTAGTGGAATTACACTATTCCTGTCACATCACCTCTCTATGACGGTTAGAACGGGACTTAAGTGCGTCAACCTGAATGGCACCCCAAACCCCCCAAACACACAAGTCGCCCAGGCGACAGCTAAAGGTAAGGCAAAAATCCTCAGGTCGTCATCAATCCCAACCTTACAATAAGCGAGATCCCCGCCTTTCGATCTCGTTATCTGGAACCATTAACAAACAAGTTATGTTTCTCGCTTGGCCTTACCTTTTACTTAGCCTTACTCTCACCTGCCGTTTTGCCTATATCGCCTAATCATATGTCGCCCCCAACACATATGTCGCTGGTAGGCTTAGTCGCACACCTACTAAATTAAACCGGGACTCGGCCACAAGAATGTAGCAAGGGTAAGTCCAGGGTCGAACCACTGAAGAACGGTATTGCAAACGAACTAGTCACACACAAAGGGGGGTTTTTTGTTTGTTTATGAATTAAAATCCTAAGACGGAAATTAAAATCTAAGTTATGAACAATAATATAAAAGAACACTTTGGACATGCAAAAATTTCCCCGTCTATCAATCAATATCACCGGAATGATTCTTTCGTACTTTCCCCTAATTACTTGATCACGAGATAATAAATCTCTATCTCTTCTTTGATAGTAGTTAATAGCGGCGACACGCTCAACTAAAAACCCTAATTGATAAATAAAACCTAGCTGACACGATCAAGGTTCTAAATATTAATTGATAAAATTCTAAGAGATTAAGATCAAGGAATTAACCTATTATTGTTTCAAATAGAATTAAAGCCAATTTACTTTAATCACAATACAAGATGACACATTCAAGAATTGCAAAGGTGCTACAATGACAACCCTAGTCCGACACGATACAAGGGAGATCTAGCAATAATCAATTAGAAGGATTAAGGGATTGATCAATTTCTCAAAACCCTAGAAATCGATTTGAATTAAGAACAAGTAAAATTGCAATTAGGGAAAAATAATAGAAAGGAATCAAACCTCAATTGATATTCAAGATGGTTCAAAATTTACAATCCAAAGCAATGGAGTTTAGCCTTCCATGGAAATTCAAAACTTGAATCTTGTTTCTAAGGAAAAACTAAGCAAAATAGATCCTACCCTAAAATAATGATAAGAGGTAGTATATATACTCCCTCCCTAAAACCTAATCAAAAAGGAAAATAAAATAAATTAAAAATAACAAAAACTGCAAAAATCCGTCATGCCAGCCCGCTTGGGCACGAGTCGTGCCTTAGCCTTCATTACATGGGCACGAGTGGTGACATGCTGGACGACTCGTCCCTGACTTCATACCCTTCTGAATCAGTCGTCTCCCCTTTGGGGAATAGTTAGGCATAAGGGGGACGACTCGTCCCCTGGACAAAAAACTCAGATTTCTTCATTTTTTCCTCTTGACTCCTTGGCTCGCTTCCAAACTTCTTCGATTGACTTTGACTTGACTTCCATGAGTGTAAAACTTGATGAACTTGAGCTACTTTTGAGAACCAAAAACAATTACATCATAAACTCTCTAAAATTCTCTCAAATCACATAGTTTCTCTCATAATCCTCACAATACTTAAAATCCCTCAAAATACATCAAACCTAACTAATTACATGGAAATAACAAAATATAAGAACGGAAAACATAGGAATTACATAGTAAAAATCCGCCCTATCAAATACCCCCACGCTTAGACCATTACTCGTCCCTGAGTAATATCCTAAACTCCAATCTAACACCGGTCTAAAACAGATGCATGGAGGGTAAATGATTCCTAGTCTCTTCTAATCCGCCAACAAACGTCAATCAAAAGTCACAAACAGAGTAAAAGAATCTCTGTCTCCTTATATCACTAATAAATATCAACAATGAGAACAAGGACCTTAACTTGATACCAACTCCCAATATAAAACGGTATCCAAGCTAAGGTCCACACACAAAAGCCAAGGGAAACTAAATATGACCTATGTTTCCCCCACGCTTGGCTCACACTACATCATCCCTCAAAATAAAAAGTTGTTCGGGTGGTAATCCCTCACTACTACCTCATGAAAAACTCCCACGCCCCTTATTACTCCAGAACGAATGAGGATTTCTATCCTATCTCCTCTAAACCAATCCTCCTACTCCAATGAACAAACCTACCCGAACTCCGAATCCTCCCTTGTGACTCCATTCCGGTGATACGCAAGATATGTAAACAATTCACTTTCCTCACCTTTTGCCTAGGTGCCGTTTTCGGTTTTCACCTAGCCTCTCTTTTCTTTACAACCTTTTTTCATTTTTTTTATTTATTTATTATTTTTTTTTTCATTTCATTTTTTTAATACTGTGCAGATAGAATACAGATAGAAACATCCCCATACCCCACGCTCAAACCGCACAATGTCCTCAATGTGTGAAATAAAGAGTAATTGCGATAAAAACGAAAAGGGAAGGGAAAAAGATATACCCTCACCGACGAGAGCCGGAGCCTTCCCCCTGATAATAGGATTGCCGGGAAGAACGCCTCTGAGCACGATCAGCGGCTCTCAACTGCATCATAGCCAAGTAGTCATCTGATACTGGCTCGTAACTCCGGGTCTCGGGCTGCATCGCCCATGCTTCTAACTGCCGAGATCGAGCTCCCAAAATGGCAACATCATCCTCCAAACCCTCAAAACGGTCCTGCACCTCCTCCCATCTAACATCCTCTAGAGCCTGCCGGCTCTGCTCCTGAGCTAGCCGTGATCGCTCTTGCTCCTCCAGAAATGCCCTCATCATATCCCACGTTGATCGGTGGCTGCGGTTCTCGCTCTCCTCCCGACAACCCCGCTCTCCCGATCCACGATCTGCTCCCCGCTCCTCATTATCCTCCTCATCAACTGGATCCATTTCATCATCAATATCGGGCATACGCCAATGCCTGGCCTGTGCACCACTCGGAAACGTGGCCCCTACCGTGCAAGGGACCATCCTCCTGGGAGTACCATATTCAAACAATAAGGACCTGTTGTCTGCCGCCCTCGGGTCCCTCACAAACTTGTCATACTGCACCAGCCAGTCTCTGGAATAAAAACTCGTGCCCCCCATCAATTTCACCGCTTCGGGTTTTAGTTCCCCCAAACAAGCTGCAGCAATCAACGTGATCATCCCCCCTATTGAAATGTTTCCCTTTTTGGTAAGGGCAAATGCCTCACATCTCCGAACAAAAATATCAACCCAATCAGGAATCACCTGACAACTCCTCAACCCCGTTCGCAAGAGGTTTACCATAGCCACATTCAATTGAGCGGGCTCTCCGTTTGCCAACCAAGACATAGATAGCCCTCTGTAAAATAATTTCTAAGCCAGGTGAGAAAGAGAGGAAGCCCTAAGGTATTTCTTATTGCAGGGCAATCCTGTGAGCTCCGAAAAGAAAAAAACAACTCGCCCCATCAGCCTCCAACCAGTTTCCTCTCGGCTGGTCATCCCCGAAGACTCCCCTCAACTCATCATAAGTCACTCGATAGGCTTCATCATCCAGATTAAACCGAATAGAATTGACTTGTGACCCCTTACCTACCTCCAAAGTTGAAAGGAACTCAAGTGAATATCTCAAATACGTATCTGCCCTCTTCCCCAAGAAGTTACCCAACCCGGCTTGCGTCATAAATTCAATTACTAATGTCTCTAAACCCAAATCCCTCTACATCGGCATATGAAGGAAGGTGGCGACTTGGAATTTCCTACCCTCCAAATTCCGCCATTCTTCTTTTGAGCAGAGGTCAATTGGACCAATCCCATATAAGGTAATGAAGCATTAGGGGGAGTGGGATCATTTGGGACTACGGGTGGTGGGTTTTGTCTACCCCTCTTGTTGCTTCCCCCTCTAATGTCTCTTTCCTTAGGAGGCATTTTTATCAACACACAACCAACTACAAATCCTCCACAAAATTCATAAAGTTCAAGCAACACAACACACCACCATAATCACAAACTCATTTCAATTTCCAACCGAACCACCACACTACAAATTCAACAAGTCCCAGCAATTGAAAGTGCAATAGAGAAAGTGATGAATGATTACCTTGCTAAATAGCTCCTAAATGCAGTCAACACCCCCTTGTATCCTCTAAACGCAGCCTCCCATGAAATTTGACCAAAATTTTTGACTTTGACTACCAAGGGCTTTGTGAAATTTCGAAATTTGGGAGAATTGAAGCCTAGAATTTGGGAATGTGGATCAAAATTAGGGAAAGATGGTGGATTAGGGGTTGGATTTCAAAGAAAAGGAGGAGAAATTGGGTGGAAAAATAGGATTTGGGATAGAGAGAGAAAGCTTGGGTTTTAATGGTGATTGAGGGTTGAAGATGAAAGTAGAGAGAGAGAGACTCGGATTTGGTGAGGGAAGGGTTTGAGGGTGAAGATTTGGTTGTAGGGAGTTGGAGGGTGGTGGATTTGGGAAGTGAGAATGGTGGTGATGGATGGGTTTTTGTAGAGAGAGAAAGAAGGAAGAAGAAATGAAAGAGAAGGAGGAGGCGACTGGGGAAAGGGTTTTTTTTAAAAAAAACTTTTTTTTTCTGAATTTCTGGACTGCTCACGTCCCAAGGGACGAGTCGTCCCAAAGGGCACAAGTCGTCCCATTTTTTCCTTCCCTCTGAGTCAGTCATCCCCCTTTGGGGGAATAGTTGGTTGGACTTGGAGACGAGTCGTCCCCTATGCACCCCTCTCTGATAGACTCGTCCCCTCTTTGGGGAATAGTTCCTTTTGTCTTGGGGACGAGTCATCCCTTGGCCCTTTTTCTAGCTTTTCTTTTCTTTTTCTTTTTTTTTGGGCACCCGTTTTGCTCCTTTCTCCTTTGCTTTTCCCTGCACAACACCACAACACAAAATACCTTTAGTAGAACCGATTCATATAATGATAAAAAAATAAAATAAAATACAACAAAAATAAAAACTAAGAATGAATGAGATTAAATCCCGGGTTGCCTCCCGGATAGCCGCCCTTCTTTACCGTCTTTAGCTAGACCAAACGCCGGGTAAGCCCCCGGCAAGCATCAATTTTTAAGTCTTTGACAAGACTCAGAAAGAAGGTCTAAACATAATTAGGATTTTAGAGATAATGCACCTCCACATCCTCATTTATTCCCACGCCATCATGATACAATTTTAGGCGTTGATCATTTACCTTAAAAACCTTGTCTCCGGAGAGACTACCAATCTCAACCGCACCGTGCGGATATACCTCCCTCACAATAAAAGGTCCGGTCCACCGAGACCTTAGCTTTCCGGGAAACAACCGGAGACGGGAATCAAATAAGAGGACTTTTTGACCAACCTTAAAGTCCTTCCTAATGATCATTTTATCATGCCAAGCCTTCGCCCGCTCCTTGTAGAGTTGGTTGTTCTCGTAAGCTTCTCTCCTAATCTCATCCAACTCGCTTAGTTGCAACTTTCTCTCCTCACCGGACCCATCTAGGTTCATATTAAATTTCTTAATAGCCCAAAATGCTCTATGTTCCAACTCCACCGGTAAATGGCATGGCTTCCCAAACACTAACCGATATGGGGACATACCGATAGGTGTCTTATAAGCCGTCCGGTAGGCCCACAAAGCATCATCAAGTCTAAGACTCCAATCCTTCCTAGATGGATTCACAGTTTTCTCAAGAATGGATTTGATCTCCCGGTTGGACACCTCCGCTTGGCCATTAGTTTGGGGATGATAGGCGATCGAAATCTTATGAGTAATATGATATTTCTTAACCAAAGCTTCGACCGTCCTATTACAAAAATTTGTCCCCCTATCACTAATGATGGCCCTAGGCATACCAAACCTACACACGATGTTGTACCTAAGGAAATTGACCACTACTCGTGAATCATCGGTGCGTGTGGGGATTGCTTCAACCCACTTGGAAACATAGTCGACCGCTAACAAGATGTACAAGAAGCCAAATGAATTAGGAAAATGACCCATAAAGTCTATTCCCCATACGTCAAAAATCTCACAATTTAAAACAAAATGTTGTGGCATCTCATCACGTCGACCAATGTTACCAACCCTTTGACACCTATCACAAGATTTGCAAAATTATATGCATCATAGAACATGGTAGGACAATAAAAACCACTCTCAAGCACTTTCCTCACCGTGTTTCTAGCACCGAAATGACCATCGCACGCATGCTCATGACAGAATCTAAGGATTGAATGAATCTCACTATCGGCTACACACTTACGGATCACTTGGTTCGCACAATGCCTCCACAAATAAGGCTCATCCCACACATAATATTTTGCCTCACTCCGTATTTTATCCTTCTTAGATTTAGTAAGTCCCGGAGGGAACTTTTGAGACACAAGAAAATTGACCAAATCTGCGTACCATGGTGCGGACGATTGAACCACCCAAAGAGACTCATCGGGAAACTCACCCCGAATAGAATAGTGATTAGAGGGCTCATCCTCTTTAAGCACAAGACGACTCAAATGGTCGGCCACAAGATTCTCAGCTCCCTTCTTATCCTTCACCTCAATATCAAATTCACTCAATAAAAGGATCCACCTACTAAGTCTAGGTTTTGCCTCTTTCTTGGTCATAAGATACTTAAGAGCAGCATGGTCGGTGTAAACAATGACTTTGGTGCCTAAAAGATATGACCGAAACTTCTCAAGAGCAAATACAACCGCCAACATCTCCTTCTCGGTTGTAGTATAATTACTTTGGGCATCATTGAGGGTCATAGAAGCATAGTAAATGACATGGGATGCCCTCTCCACCTTTTGACCCAAAACAGCCCCAACCGCATAATCACTAGCATCGCACATGATCGCAAAGGGGCGAGACCAATCGGGTGCTTGGATTATGGGGGTGGTGGTCAACCTAGACTTCAACTCATTAAAGGCCCCCTTACACCTCTCATCAAAATGAAAATCAACCTTTTTTTGTAACAAAGTGCATAGGGGAGAGGCAATTTTGGAAAAATCTTTTATGAAGCGCCGGTAAAACCCCGCATGACCGAGGAATGACCGGACCTCACGCACATTTGTGGGATAGGGGAGAGAAGAAATAACATCAATTTTTGCCCTATCGACCTCTATGCCTTTCTTTGACACAACATGGCCCAAAACAATGCCTTGCTCGACCATAAAATGGCATTTTTCATAATTCAAGACCAAATTCGTTTCAATGCAACGGTCTAAGACAAGAGCTAAGTGAGCAAGGCATTGGTCGAATGAGTCTCCATGAACAGTGAAATCGTCCATAGAGACTTCCATGAAATTCTCAACAAAGTCGGAGAAGATGCTCATCATGCACCTTTGAAAAGTCGCAGGTGCATTACACAAACCAAATGGCATCCTCCGATAAGCAAAGGTGCCAAAAAGGCAAGTAAAAGTAGTTTTCTCTTGGTTTTTCGGGGCAATAGGTATTTGAAAATACCCGGAAGAACCATCGAGAAAATAGTAATATGCCCTTTCGACTAACCTTTCAAGCATTTGATCAATGAAGGGGAGGGGGAAATGATCCTTACGTGTTACCTCATTAAGACGCCGAAGATCAACGCAAACTCGCCAACCCGTTTGCTCCCGGATTGGCACCAACTCTCCCTTATGATTTATTGAGACGGTGATCCCGCCTCGCTTTGGAACACACTGAGTGGGACTAACCCACTTGTTGTCGGATATGGGGTAGATAATCCCCATCTGCATTAGCTTCAACACCTCCTTTTTTACCACCTCCATCATCGATGGATTCATCCTTCTTTGTGGTTGCTTGACCGGCTTCGCATCATCCTCCAGAACTATCTTATATGTACACAAAGATGGACTTATGCCCTTAAGATCAGCAATAGTCCACCCAATCGCCTCCTTCCTAGCCCGAACCACCTCTACCAATTTCTCTTCCTGAACTTCATTCAGCTTGCTTGAGATCACTATCGGAAACGTATCATTCTCTCCCAAGTAAACATACTTTAATCCCTCCGGTAGGGTCTTCAATTCGAGCTCAGGTGCCTTCTCAATAGATGGCATGGGCTTCCCTGGTGGAATCTCCAACTGCACCTTAACATAACCCGAAGCATCACCCAAATGGCTCATCACTGCTTCTTTCAGACTTTCGGAAATTTCAAAGTACATCTCCGTAAACCCCAAATCATTCTCTAAAACAGCCTTCATATCATCATTTGTGCTGCTCACCTCGAACACATCCTCCACCACCGGCTCAATCACATCCATGAAACATAAGGAGTGGACATCCTTTGGGTATTTCATGGAGTCAAAGATGTTGAACTCCATGACTTGCCTATCGAATTCCATAGATAAATAACCATTGGCCACATCCAACTTGGTTTTTGCTGTAGACATGAAAGGCCTTCCAAGAAGAATGGGAGCCTTAGGATCCGAATCCATATCCAACACGTAAAAGTCAGCCGGAAATATCATCTTACCAACCTGGACAAGAACATCCTCCACTAACCCCTTCGGATAAGCGTTAGACCGGTCAGCCAACTGTATTATTACCCGAGTGTCTTGCAATGGCCCCAATTTTAGGTTCTCAAACAATGTATATGGCATAACATTGATTGAAGCCCCCAAATAGAGCATTGCCTTATGCTCCGATGAATCCCCTAGAGAAATAGGGATCACAAACATCCCCGTATAATTGCACTTCTTGGGCATCTTCCTCTGATAAACGGCAAAAACATGCTCATGGACCTTCACCTTTTTCTGACTTCTCAGCTTATGATCTCTCTTGGTAGTACACAGCTCCTTCAGAAACTTGGCATATCTCGGGACAGTCTGAAGAAGGTCCAAGAACGGGATGTTCACCTCAAGCCTCTTGAAAGTATCAAAAATGGCCTTGTCAGGCTCAGGTTTCCTCGACTCTCTCAAGGCTTGAGGGAACGGCACCTCCGGCTCTACTACCGGTGGCACTGACTCAGATGCAGTACCCTTCTCTTCCGGGACTTTTTCTGTCGAGTCAGTCTTCTCAACCTCTAATTCTGGTTCCTCATTGATCACTGTGTCTATCAACTCCTTACCACTCCTCAGTGTTATAGCACTCACATTTTTCTGGTTCGGATTCGGTTCCGTCCTTGATGGCAACTTTCTCAAATTCTGAGCCTCCAACCTACCCACAGCATCTGCAATCTGCCCCATCTGTCTCTCAAGACCACTGATACTCGTATAAGTGCTCTGCTGATACTGCTGAAAATCGCTGGATAAGGTGGTCATACTCTGAGCCAGTGTATGGAACATATCTTCTGTAGACTGTCCCTGTTGTGACTGATGTTGCGGCTGCATAGGCTGAAACTGCTGTGGCTGCATAGGTGCCCTAAACTGCATGGACTGCTGAACCGGCAGAAAACCCCGCGAATTACCGAACTGATTACCGAACTGCGGCTGCTGTGCCCCATTCGGATTAGACCAACTGAACCCTGGGTGATTCTTCCAGTTTGGGTTGTAAGTATTTTGTCTCTAGCCTCCGAATCCGACTGCATTCACATTTTCATACTCACCTGTTTGTAATGTTGGACACGAATCTGTAGGATGATTCACCTCGTAACAAATACCACACAGCTTCGGCGGCTGTCCCAACATCATTGCCTTCATCATACTTTTGATGTCTTCGATATCATTTTTATGTTGATCCGCCACCCTACTACTGGACCCAGCTGCATTGACCTGTCTGACACTTGATCTCATACCATGCGTTCGGGTACTCTTCGCTAGCTCCTCCAATAATTTCTGAGCTTCCGCAGTAGTTTTGTTCAGTATGCTACCCCCACATGAAGAGTCAACCATCCTCTTGTCCTGATCAGTAAGTCCTCCGTGGAAGTATATTATCAGCTGATCCGTATCATACCCGTGATAAGGGCAACTCCGGGTGAGTGTGTGAAACCTGTTATAGTAATCATAATATGTCTCATCCCCCTTCTGCTCCATATTACTTATGTCCCGTTTCATAACATTTATTTGATTTAGTGGGAAAAATTCATCCAAGAATGCCTCTTTCAACATCTGCCAGGTGGTAATGCTGTTCGGGTCCAGGTGATAAAACCACACATTGGCCCTGTCCTTCAATGTGAAAGAGAAAGCTCGGAGCAGAAGCTGCTCAAGTGGGAGATCTGAAGGCTTCATACTGCTGCAAACTTGCACGAACTGGGAAACGTGCTGATTCAAGTTTTCACCGGGTAGCCCAGTGAAACTAGGCAATTGATTTAGCAGCCCCGATTTCAACTCAAAGGTGACTCCCGTCGGCAATGCAGGGAAAATGGCACTGCGGTTGCTCCGTCGGTTTGGGCTTGATTTTCTCCCTAAGTGTCTGCGCTGCTCTATCACCCATCTCTGTCACCCAACAATTATGGTTCACACTCCTGTTTACTTTACGTCCTTTCCTGAAAGAACGTTCAATTTCTGTATCAAGAGGCACAAGTAAATTGTTAGTAGAACGGGTGTGCACCATGCACGGTTACACACCACGAGAGAGCAGGGTAATACACTTAGCAGATCCAAAAATACTAAGATAAAAATAAATAAACAGAAAAAGAAATAGATTAAGAAAAAGAATAAGATCGTAAACAATTACACCGTTCCCCGGCAACGACGCCAAAATTTGGTAGGCTTAGTCGCACACCTACTAAATTAAACCGGGACTCGGCCACAAGAATGTAGCAAGGGTAAGTCCAGGGTCGAACCACTGAAGAACGGTATTGCAAACAAACTAGTCACACACAAAGGGGTTTTTTTGTTTGTTTATGAATTAAAATCCTATGACGGGAATTAAAATCTAAGTTATGAACAATAATGTAAAAGAACACTTTGGACATGCAAAATTTTCCCCGTCTATCAATCAATATCACCGGAATGATTCTTTCGTACTTTCCCCTAATTACTTGATCACGAGATAATAAATCTCTATCTCTTCTTTGATAGTAGTTAATAGCGGCGACACGCTCAACTAAAAACCCTAATTGATAAATAAAACCTAGCCGACACGATCAAGGTTCTAAATATTAATTGATAAAATTCTGAGAGATTAAGATCAAGGAATTAACCTATTATTGTTTCAAATAGAATTAAAGCCAATTTTACTTTAATCACAATCCAAGATGACACATTCAAGAATTGCAAATGTGCTACAATGACAACCTTAGTCCGACACGATACAAGGGAGATCTAGCAATAATCAATTAGAAGGATTAAGGGATTGATCAATTTCTCAAAACCCTAAAAATCAATTTGAATTAAGAACAAGTAAAATTGCAATTAGGGAAAAATAATAGAAAGGAATCAAACCTCAATTGATATTCAAGATGATTCAAAATTTACAATCCAAAGCAATGGAGTTTAGCCTTCCATGGAAATTCAAAACTTGAATCTTGTTTCTAAGGAAAAACTAAGCAAAATAAATCCTAACCTAAAATAATGATAAGAGGTAGTATATATACTCCCTCCCTAAAACCTAGTTAAAAAGGAAAATAAAATAAATTAAAAATAACAAAAACTGCAAAATTTCGTCATGCCAGCCCGCTTGGGCACGACTCGTTCCCCCAGGCACGAGTCGTGCCTTAGCCTTCATTACATGGGAACGAGTCGTGACATGCTGGATGACTCGTCCCTGACTTCATACCCTTCTGAATCAGTCGTCCCCCCCCCCTTTGGGGAATAGTTAGGCATAAGGGGGACGACTCGTCCCCTGGACCAAAAACTCAGATTTCTTCATTTTTTTCCTCTTGACTCCTTGGCTCGCTTTCGAACTTCTTCGATTGACTTTGACTTGACTTCCATGAGTGTAAAACTTGATGAACTTGAGCTACTTTTGAGAACCAAAAACAATTACATCATAAACTCTCTAAAATTCTCTCAAATCACATAGTTTCTCTCATAATCCTCACAATACATAAAATCTCTCAAAATACATCAAACCTAACTAATTACATGGAAATAACGAAATATAAGAACGGAAAACATAGGAATTACATAGTAAAAATCCGCCCTTTCAGTCGCTTCCCCACTTTGGACTCACATACTATACACGGACTAGGCATATTCGGCCCATTTCTCCCTGTTGGGCCTACTCTTACTGTTCAAGCCCAAATCCATTTTTCATAATCACATCACTACCTTTATCCCAAAATGAATATCCAAAAAAAAAAATCAAGTTTGTTCTTTATCAAGAGCAAATCTGAAAACTTTTTGCACATTCATTTTTGGGACGGAGGGAGTAGATCTTATTCTCAAGGCCAAAGATAGAGGATTAGATGTAACTGGACACCTATGTTTTTTAAATCTTTTTGAGCCTTCTCCTGACAATGTCAAGTACAACCCGTTCCAGCTAAATCCCCATTTTTGTTTCAATCATTGAAATTTCCTTTTGCTTTCACATTTTATCTACGTGTACTATACTTTCTTGATGATCATATTTTTAATTTTATTTTCTTGGTGTGGATATTAGTGTAATTTCAAGGGGAGATATGTTTATGCTGAATGGAATTTTGGGTAGTTCTCCACGGTTTCTCTCTATTTACTTACTACTGAATTTATTTCCTCATTCCATAAGAGTTCTTAATTTGGTTTATGTGCTCGTGTAGGGGGTTTGAGTGTGGTTAAAAGTATGTTCTCTGGTGTCAACTTCAGGAATAATAATAATGATCCTTTCAAGGTTTCTCAACCCCATATCATTTTTTTCTTTATCATTTTCTTTTTGCACTTTTAATATGTAAGCATAAAGTGTAATTATAGTATCACTCAATTGGTTATTTTGAAGGCAACAGTGAAAGGGTTCATTCAGAAATTGTTAAAGTATGAAACCTTTTTTGGTCACATGGAGGTACTATTATTATCCATCCCCTGCAAGTATATAATTTTTCTTGAGCATCTAATTTTACAAGCTAATTGCTTGTTTATTGGATTTGTGTTACAATTAGAACCCTTTACAAGATTTGAGTATCAATTTTATTTTTGAAATCAGAAGATTAATTGAGCAATTACTGATTTTCAGATTGAGAATGAATATGGGACACAAAGAAGGGCCCTTAGAGTTGCAGGTGAGGCATACATAAATTGAGCAACGTGATTGTGCTCAATACATTGTTGGAATTTTGGTTTTGTAAAAGTGAGGTTTGATCAACTTTTGATCAAGAATTTCATTGGGTTCCATTTTAGAAAAATGGAAATTGATTACATATTAATAATCTACATTTGGAGTAGATTAATTTGATATATTTATTTTCTCAAAACCAATTAGTGGTGAATGAGAAATTAATGTTCAAAGTATGAAAAAAAAATGGGTATATGAAGAGTTTATGGGATATGGAATAGTTATCCCACATTGCTTAAAGATGTAAAGCAATGATAGTTTATAAGTGAATCCATCCAAGGAGTAGTCAATAAGTTGATCTCCTTGGGCCAATCTAGGTGGACATTGGGCCAACCATGCAAGGAGTAGCCCAATTGTGCTAGATTTTGTACTAGCTCAATTTGGATCACACCCGCGAAGGTCGCAATGGGCGCTTTGAGGAGCACACTTTGCACTTCGCATCGGTCGCTGCTGGGAGCTGTGGAGCCTTAAACTTTTGACGAAGTTAGGTTCAATGGCGGTCCAGGCCAAGGCTAAGTGGTTCGGTTCGTGTGGCTTGAGCGGCTCAGTCCAGTTGGTTCCTTGGTTCGAGCTTAAGAGATCACTACTACATTTCTGACCTAATGTAACGCCAATTTTCATTGCATTAGGGCCCAAAAACCGTTACATTAGGCCTAATGTAACGCCAAATGGCTGTTGCATTCTCTTGCGTTGCATTAGGTCTAATGCAACGACATAGTAAGCTAATGTAACGCCAGAAGTTGCGTTGCATCAGGTAAATACCTGATGCAACGCCAATTTTAAAACTATATGAACACCTAATGCAACGCCAAAAAGTAGATGAGTACCTAATGCAATGCCAATTTAAAAAGTAGTTGAATACCTAATGTAACGCCAAAAAGTAGATGAGTCCCTAAAATTTATTACATAATTTCACAATTTTATTATTTTTTTTTAATTTTCTTTTTTCAATATATATATATATATATATATTAAAATATATATATATATTTATTCTCAAATCAATCCCTTAACTTTTTTTTCTCAAATCAGTCCCTTAATGTTTTTTATTCTCAAATCAGTCACTTAACTTTTTTTATATTCAAATCAATCCTTATATTTTTTTAAAGTTACATTTTGCTCCACCACCATCCACCACCATCAACCACCGTCCACAACCATCCACAACCATCCATAAATCAAACAACAGTTTGTACAAATCGAAATAAAACACAAAATACAATAACAAATCGAAAGGAAACCCATGGAATATGTTTGGGCTCGTCGGAATCCATGGAATAAGTTTGGGTTCGTCGGAATCCATGTAGATCTAGATGGTTGAGCCTCGCCGGAGCGAGGTAGATGCTTTAGAGCGACTGTAGGGGAGGAAGAGGGGCGGCGGCGCAGAGAGAGAAGGAAATGGCAACGGCGGCGATCTGGGAAGGCTGAGGAAGGAGGCGAAGAAAATGGAGTACAGATTCTAATTTTTCTGGCGATTTCGCCGGTGGCTAAGAGGGAATCGGAGGGGTCGAATTCAATAACGCCTAGGGTATCGGAGATGGCTCCGACGGCTGTAGAAGAAACGACGGCGGGGATGGTGAAGTTCCAGTCACACCTGGGTGTTTCTTGATCGTTTCCTGCGTTTTCTTGATCTCGATTTATGCCTGAGGGTTTTTCCGGAGGGGGAGGATAGTGATGGGGCAAGAAATTGTTCATTTCCCATTCATATGAATTGATGGTTGGTTTTTGGTAGAGGTGGTTGGGGGTCTTTGTTCTTGGAGTTTTGAGGTTATGCACCAATGAGTGCGGTGTCAAGATTCTTTTGTTTTGATAATTTCCTAAGATGGCGAAAATGAAGAGAGAGAAATGAGGAGAGAAATTGGGAGAGAAATAAGGATTTATTGGTTTTGTTTAGAAGAATTGTGGACTGTTGGATTGAATGTGTGAATGGTTGAATTTGGTTTAGCTCATGATCCGCGTGATTATTTGAGACCCAATAAAACAATGCCACATGGCATTGTTTTATTAGGTCTCAAATAACCACATGGATCATAATATTAATAATAACTAGTAATAATACATAATATCAAAAAAGTAAATGTTTTTATAATATATACTTTTATTGTTAATTATTCAATTAAATAATTGAATATATTAATAATTATTATTATATAATTAATAATAATAATAATTTAAACTATAAAATAATATTATCCCTAATATCAATAATAATAATATTTATTATCAATAATATTATTAATTAATTATTAATTATAGAATTGATTAATTAATTAATATTAATAATAGTAATGATAATAATTAGTAATTTTTATTGACTAGGAAAAAATATTTTAGACTTTTTTTATTACTGAAATTTAGAAAAATTAATTTTTAAATATTTTTTTTGAAAAAAACTTTCTTACTAAAAAAATTCTAAAACATTTATCTCTATTAAAAAAAAATTTTTAAAAATACTCATTAATTTAATAATTTAAAGTAAATGTTTTTATATTATATTAATAATTATTATTATATAATTAATAGTAATAATTTTATTAATTAATAATAATACTCATTAATTTAATAATTTAAACTTCTAAGAAATATTAATATACCTAAGTAATAATTGATAGAAATATTTAGTTAATTTCTAACTTATTTTATATAATTTTTTTAAAAAAAAACTTCCTTACCAAAAAATGTCTAAAATATTTATCTCAATTCAAAAATAAATTTTAAAAAAATAATTATACTTTTAAAATATTAATAATACTTATTAATATACCCCCATACCCTAAATCTCATATACCCTAAACCCTATACTATATACCCTATACCCTATAGGATATACCCTATACCCTATGTCCTATACCCTATACCCTATAGGGTATAGGATTTACCCTATAGGGTATAGGGTACAAGGTATAGGGCATAGGGTATAGGGTATACCCTATAGAGTATAACGTATAGGGCATAGGGTATAGGGTATACCCTATAGGGTACAGGGTATAGGTATACCCTATAGGGTACAGGGTATAGGGTATACCCTATACCCTATAGGATAAGGTACAGGGTATAGGATATAGGGTATACCCTATACCCTATTGTTGGTGTAATGCCCTAGGCTTTAGTTATGTTTAACTGAAAACCGTTATGTATCATCTTTATCGTTTATGTTTATTATTTGATTATTATATAGTTTGCATATTTATTGTAATAATCTCCGTCCCTAATTATTAAGAGAATAATTAGTATAATTGTCAATGGATAATCATGTGATGATTATATGCATAAGAGATGCACATTGAAATTATGGGTACTTGTTAGAGAACAAGTGACTGGACATGACCCGCATGAGATTTATGTCATGGTCAAATGTCATACTTAAATCTCATACGGTTACTTCATTTATTTCCTAGACCTAAGATTATCGTAACCTTACATATGATGAAAGTCATGTTTGATTTTAGTCAAACGATATCTTAACACGATATCTATAAAGACTATCATTGGCATGATCGGATTCATGATGGGAAGGATGATAAGTCAAGAAGGAATTTGTCCCTCGGAAGAGAGATGTTATGCTTGGGTCCCTCGATGAGTGATAATGATGAAAGTGTATGGCCGTACCCCGATATGATTGGAATTATCATTATACTCAAGAATCGAGAAAGCATTGAACAATAACAAGTTGACAAGGACCATGACTTGTGTTCAAATATAACATCGTGAGACAAAGGGATAAATGGAAGTACACCATTGGAAACGTGAACTCTTACGTTGCATTATTTGGGTAGACATAATGGCTTGCTAGAGTCCGCTTATGTCTTATGAGGTTCGATATGATCGAACTCATTGCCAACATAATGTAATCCTATTGGGTCACACACAACTAGAATGAATTGGTTAAACCGGAGGAAGAATAGTTGAGAGTTTTACGTATACGGCTATATATACCGCGCGACATATTAAGCCAATGGCTTAATATACCGCGCGACATAATAGGCCAATACGCGGTTTGACGGCTGTCTCTCCTAATACAATTAGGAGAGGTATTCCTACTATTGTAGTATAAATACAAGGGTTACATCGGACCTAAAAGGTCGACCGAAATTTTAAAGCAAAATTCACAATCAAATTCTCTCAATATTCTTCAAGGTTTTAGATCTAGCAATCATCAAGAAGTTGTTCTTGAATTCATTCAAAGGTGTGGATACCGAAAGAGGGTCTTCGCTCGTTCATCGATCAAGGCCTAGAGTTCAAGCAAGTTGAAGAACGAAGTTTGTGATTCGATATCACATAATCAAATCGTTCGATAGCTCAAGACCGGAAAGCGTTTCAAGGTTGGTTTAATTCTATCTCATAGGTATTCAAATTAATTGTATAGAACGGATCCTAGGGCTTCTTGGGTTTTATGTTTTAATGCTTAATTCCGCTGCGCATGGACCAATAAAACCAACAGTGGTATCAGAGCCCCGTTCGTATGATTAAGTTTGAATTAACATGCTAGGTTTAAGATATAAATTGTTTATATGCTTATTGCATGTTTTGTATGTGATAAGAATTTTTAATTGTTTATGTGAAACAATGTGAAAATCGTTTTCAAATTATGTTGAATTAAATACGTAAAAGGCTGTTTTATGTGATTTAATTACATGTAATCTGTATTGGTTCGAATGTTGGAAATCCTGTAGCACATTTGCCTATGTCGTGCGACATATCGAGCCATGTGGAATTCAGGTTAAGCGGCTGTTACGTCGCGCGACATATCAAGCCTCGGGCCGATGTTGTCACGCGACATAATAAGCCAAATCTGGGCGAATCAGTTTGTTCAATTTTTACGCTATTACGTGATTGTGTTTACAATCGATATGTTGATATGAAAATCTGAATGTTATAAAATTGAGTTTATAAGTCCGCGATAGATTGATTCATTGATATACATGATTAATTGATTAAAATATGATTTTAATAATTATTGCAATGTATATGAAAATCTGGATGTTATAAAATTGAGTTTATAAGTTCATGCTAGATTGATTCATTGATATGCATGATTAATTGATTAAAATATGATTTTAATAATTATTGCGATGCATGAATTATTTGTTCTTAAGTGTTAAGAATTTTATTAGATGTTTAGTTGAAACATTGAATTATGATTTCCTAAAATGTTTAGTTGAAACATTGCATTATAGTTTCCTGATATGTTTAGATTTAGACATTGTAAATTTTGGATTTTATGATTGTTTATGGAAACAAGTCATAATTACGCGAAATTTTAAAAGGAAACTAATTGTTTATAAAAGGTAGTGATTATGTTGCCAAATCAGAGTTGATTTCTAATTGTGCATGACTAGGAGAGTTACGTCTAAGGAAGAGTTGGTACTTAAGTAGTCCTTGTGGCTCACCTATCTTCTGGGAACTTACACAGTGCATGATTATGACTATCTTTCCGATATGCTTATAATCTACCTTAAAGAACCTTCATTTAACTTTTAAGTTCTTTATGCCAATCCATGATTTAAACACTTGAGACCACTCGGATAGTTTTGGGTGGGCTTGCCATAGCAAGGTGCTTTGATTCTATTCCGTTTGCGAGCAAGATGAGGAAATGGTGGTTTCTATACGTTTAAAATGGATGAACTTAATTGGGTTATCAAAATGGTTTTGGACCCAAGGCATAAGATGAGATTAAAATATGCTTAGACATATGATGTCTTAAATAAATCTCATAAAAGATCCTAAGAGTCATATATGATATGATTGATGTTTTCTACCTAATTAGTTTGATCTTGAGCGGTGCGCCATAGCGTACTTGAGATCAAATTAAAGATGGATCTTAGTCTAAGAGTCATATACGATATGATTGATGTTTTTCTACCTAATTAGTTTAATCTTGAGCGGTGCGCCATAGCGTACTTGAGATTAAATTAAAGTTGGATCTTAGCCCATTAAATGCATATTATGCTTAATAGCATTGGAAGGTGTATGATTTAGTGGGAGTATTTGTAAAATACATTATTTGCTCTTAAATGATAAATGTGTTGATATTGATATGTGTTCATATAATTTGTATATTTTGTTGTAGAAATAGCATTACATAATGATAATTGCGATTCGTCCTTATGAAGGACAAAGTTCGAAAGGAACAATACATAATGTGTATGTTCTTGACGAATCCGTTCCTACTAAACCCATTGCAAATGTTGCAAAGGGCAAATAAGGAAGCAACATTAGAAACATAGTGATGATTCTGACAATATTGCTTGCCTTGCATTTGCCACCATGGTTGAAGGCTCTTATGAAGAACCTTGGGCACATGATAACTAATCTTTTGTTCTAGCATAACGCAAATGGGGAAATGTTCCAAATGCAAGCTAGGCAAAAGATATATATGTTGTGGTGAAGGCTCTTTATTCATATGATGAAAGAAAGGAGCAATCCGCAAATTGTGTTAATGGTTTACACAATAAAAGGGTTCATAAAGGAAGGAAAAAGTAGGTAAAGCAAAGGTTGCCAAACCTAGGACAAAAGTTGTCAAAGCCGAAGAGGCTAAACCCAAAGTGTCTCAAAAGGATGCATTTTTTGCTATCATTGCAATAAGATTGTCGTTGGAAGCAAAGTTGCAAGGCTTATTAGGAAGGCCTAAAAGGTGAAGAAGGGCAATATGATTGCTACTACTTCAAATATCTATATGATAGATATTTTCCCTTCGACTTCTTGTTCTTGGGTATATGATACCGGATCGGATCCCACATTTGTTTAAATGTGCAAGGAACAAAGAATAGAAAGCTACTCAAACAAGGTAAATTAAACCTATGCATGGGAATGGAGCAAAAGTTGCAACATTAGCCATAAGGGACTTGTGAAGTCACTTTACCCTGTGAAGTAGTACTTGTTTTGAACAAGTATGACTACGTTCCAGATTTGAGTAGGAGTATTATTTCTGTTTCTTAAATGGATGATGAAGGATATAATTTTCTTATTTTCAATAAGAAGTTTTATATTTATTTAATAATATGTCTTATTGTAATGCATATGTCATTAAATGGTCTTCATATCCTTGATGATGAGAAACAAAATAATATTGAAGATATCTATGATATAAATGGGAAATCTAAACCGAACAATATGAACAAAGCGTTTATATGGCATTGCCGGCTTGGTCAAATAAATAAGAAACATATATCTAAACTCCATTAACATGGACTTTTAGACTCATATGACCATGAATCATTTGAGGAATGTGGATCTTATTTATTGGGATTATCGACCAAACCACCCTACACTAAAGTAGTGGGAGGACTAGTGACTTATTGGTCATTATACATGAGATGTATGTGGACCATTAAGTAGCATTGCTAGGGAAGACTTCGGTATTTCATCATATTTCACTAAAGACTTATCTAGATATGACTATGTCTATCGATGAAGTCCGAAGGTGAATCGTTTGAGATGTTTTGAACATTTCAAAGATGAAGTACAAAACAACTTGGTAAAAGCGGTAAGTACTTCGATTAGATCGAGGTGATGAATATTTGAGCCAAGAATTTGACAATCATCTCAAAACTATGAAATCGTTTCAAAGTTGACTCCACAGGAACACCACATTGTATGGTGTGTCCGAAAGGAGGAATTGAACCTTGTAGGACTTGGTTCGTTCGATGATGTGTCAATCGAGACTTTCCTATTTCCTATTTCCTTTTGAGGATATGCATTAGAAATAATGCGGTTACACTTTGAATCGAGTCCCTACTAAATCGGTTCCTAAGGCCCCACATGAGATGTGGCATGGAAGAAAACTTAGTTTGTCTTTCATGAAGATTTGGGGTTGCGAATCTTATGTAAAGAGACTTGTCTCTTATAAGTTAGCACCAAATTTGACAAAGGTTGTTTTCGGAAATTAATCTTACAACCGCAAAGAGAACAAAATGTTTGTTGCTCTATACGATTCGTTTCTTGAGAAATAGTTTCTCAATAAAGAATCTAGTGGGAGTAAAATTAATCCTGAAAGAAGTTCAAGAACAGAAAATAATTTGGAACCAAGAGTAGAGATAGAACCAAGTTCACAAAGAAGTTGTGAAACCGGTTCAAGATACCTGAGAGTCCATCGTAGATTGGATAGGTTACGATCCGAACTCAAGAAATAGTGATTTCTCGTTGCGGAAAGTGACGAAGTGGAAGTCATTGAGAATGACGATCCTACTTGCTATCAAGAAGCGATGTCCTCTCCTAATTTGGATAAATGGTTAGGAACCATGGAATCCAAATTACAATCCATGTTTAACAATCAAGTTTGGAACTTGATTGGGCTACCTAAAAGTGTAAAAACTAAAGGGTGCAAGTAGGTCTTCAAAGAGCGACATGGATGTGAAGGTGTATACTTTCATGACTAAGGATTGTAGCAAAGGGATTTAGGTTAATTCATAGTATTGACTATGTTGAAACCTTTTCGCCGATTACAATGTCGAAGTCTGTTAGAATTTCAATTGCCATTATCGCATATTGTGACTATGTGATATGACAAATGGATGTCAAACGACTTTCTTTAAATGGAAAGATTATTAAGGATGTGTAAAGTACACAACCCGAATAGTTTGTCGATCCAAGAAACTCTAATAAAGTATGTATGTTGCAAGGATCCATGAGATGGATTGAAGCAAGCTTCAAGGAATTGGAATCTTTGTTTTGATGAATTGGTCAAAGAGTTTGACTTTATCAAGTACAAAGATGAACCTTGTGTATGCATGAAATTCAGTGGGAGCATGGTATTATTTCCATTGTTTATTACAATAATATCTTACTCATTTGAAAAACAAGTTCCGACACTTAAGACTGTTAAGTCTTGGTCAAGGAAAGGTTTCTCAATGAAAGATATGGGTAAAGCCGCTTACATCCTTGGCATCAAAGATCTATAGAGATAGATCTAGAAGGATAAATTGGTTTGAGTCAAAGTGTTCACATTGACAAGATTCTTAGAAGAGTCTAAGAAAAGTGGCTTGTCAATGGGTCATGGTATTTTCTCTTAAGCAATACTCATTGTCTTATGACAATTGATGAGCAAAAGGGAATGAATGAAGTTCCATATGCTTCGGCATTTGGATCTGTCATGTATGCCATAATTTGTACTAGACCCAACGTCTCATATGCTTTGAGCATGATGAGTCGATACCAATCGATCTGTGATGAGAACCATTGGATGGCAGTCAAGATGATCCTTAAGTACTTAAGAAGAACTAAGGATACGTTCTTGGGATTTGGAAGATTGGAAGTTAATCTTGTTATAAGGGTTACATAGGTGCTAGCTTCCAAACTAACAAAGTTATTTTAAAATCGCAATTAGAATTTGTGTTTGTGCTTATTAGAGGTGCGGTTTGATTGGAAGAGTTCCAAGCAGAAATTGTAGCCGATTCTACTACTAAGGCCATACTTTAGCAACATATGATGTAGCTGAAAGAGGCAGTTTGGATCAAAAAGTTCATTTAGTATTTTGGAAATACTTCAAGTGTTTTTCCAAATATCACTAATCGGTGAAACTTTTGTTATGACAATAGTGGTGCCACTTGTGCAAACAATGGAACCAAGGCCACAACAGTGATCCAAACACTCACTTAGACGTTCTTCGAGGAATTCATAAAGAATGAGAAGACGTTAAAATATACAAAGTATCAACCGATGATGACATAAGGGACTCACTTACAAAGACACTCGCATAGGCAGAAGCATGATGGGCATGTTAGATCCATGAGTATTCGATACATAAATGGAGCCTAGTGCAAGTGGGAGACTGTTGGTGTAATGCCCTAGGCTTTAGTTATGTTTAACTGAAAACCGTTATGTATCATCTTTATCGTTTATATTTATTATTTGATTATTATATAGTTTGCATATTTATTGTAATAATCTCCGTCCCTAATTATTAAGAGAATAATTAGTATAATTGTCAATGGATAATCATGTGATGATTATATGCATAAGAGATGCACATTGAAATTATGGGTACTTGTTAGAGAACAAGTATTTGGACATGACCAGCATGAGATTTATGTCATGGTCAAATGTCATACTTAAATCTCATACGGTTACTTCATTTATTTCCTAGACCTAAGATTATCGTAACCTTACATATGATGAAAGTCATGTTTGATTTTAGTCAAACGATATCTTAACACGATATCTATAAAGACTATCATTGGCATGATCGGATTCATGATGGGAAGGATGATAAGTCAAGAAGGAATTTGTCCTCGGAAGAGAGATGTTATGCTTGGGCCCCTCGATGAGTGATAATGATGAAAGTGTATGGCCGTACCCCAATATGATTGAAATTATCATTATACTCAAGAATCGAGAAAGCATTGAACAATAACAAGTTGACAAGGACCATGACTTGTGTTCAAATATAACATCGTGAGACAAAGGGATAAATGGAAGTACACCATTGGAAACGTGAACTCTTACGTTGCATTATTTGGGTAGACATAATGGCTTGCTAGAGTCCGCTTATGTCTTATGAGGTTCGATATGATCGAACTCATTGCCAACATAATGTAATCCTATTGGGTCACACACAACTAGAATGAATTGGTTAAACCGGAGGAAGAATAGTTGAGAGTTTACGTATGCGGCTATATATACCGCGCGACATATTAAGCCAATGGCTTAATATACCGCGCGACATAATAGGCCAATACGCGGTTTGACAGCCTGTCTCTCCTAATACAATTAGGAGAGGTATTCCTACTATTGTAGTATAAATACAAGGGTTCTGTCAGACCTAAAAGGTCAGCCGAAATTTTAAAGCAAAATTCACAATCAAATTCTCTCAATATTCTTCAAGGTTTTAGATCTAGCAATCATCAAGAAGTTGTTCTTGAATTCATTCAAAGGTGTGGATACCGAAAGAGGGTCTTCGCTCGTTCATCGATCAAGGCCTAGAGTTCAAGCAAGTTGAAGAACGAAGTTTGTGATTCGATATCACATAATCAAATCGTTCGATAGCTCAAGACCGGAAAGCGTTTCAAGGTTGGTTTAATTCTATCTCATAGGTATTCAAATTAATTGTATAGAACGGATCCTAGGGCTTCTTGGGTTTTATGTTTTAATGCTTAATTCCGCTGCGCATGGACCAATAAAACCAACACCTATGCCCTATACCTTATCCTATAGGGTATAGGGTATACCCTATACCCTGTACCCTATAGGGTATACCTTATACCCTATGCCCTATACCTTATACTCTATAGGGTATACCCTATACTCTATACCATATAGGGTATAGAGTATAGGGTATAGGGTATACCATATAGGGTACATGGTATAGGGTACCCTATTATACCCTATAGGGTATATCCTATACCCTATGCCCTATGCCCTATACCCTATGCCTTATACCCTATACCCTATAGGGTATACCCTATACCCTATAGGATATAGGATATATGGTATAGGACATAGGGCACAGGGTATAGGGTATACCCTATATCATGTATCCTATAGGGTATACCCTATACCCTATGCCCTATACCCTATAGGGTATACCCTATACCCTATGCCCTATACCATATACCCTATATCCTATAGGGTAGTGTATAGGGTATAGGATATAGTGTATAGGGTATAGGGTATAGGATATAGGATATAATGTATAGGTTATAGGGTATAGCGTATAGGGTATAGGGTATAGGATATAGTATATATGGTATACGGTATAGGGTATAAGGTATAGGATATAGGATATAGTATATATGGTATACGGTATAGGATATAGGGTATAAGGTATAGGGTATAGGATATAGGATATAGGTTTAGGGTTTAGGGTTTAGGTTTTAGGCTTTGCATTAGTAATTTAGCCGTTACATTAGAAAAATCTAATGTAACGCCAAAAAATCTAATGTAACGCTGAGATCCAAGCCATTGCATTAATGAAAATGTGCCGTTACATTAGCTCTGTCGTTGCATTAGACTCGTTACATTAGCTCTGGCGTTGCATTAGATGCGTTACATTAGCTCTGCCCTTGCATTAGATGCGTTACATTACCTCTGTCGTTGCATTAGCCGTTACATTAGCTCTGTCGTTGCATTAGACTCGTTACATTAGCTTTGTCGTTGCATTAGATGCGTTACATTAGGTCAGAAATGTAGTAGTCGATGGGCTGATCCAGTTTGGCTTGGGATGGATCCGAGTTGGGCCAAAACTCGACTGGACGATGGAGGCATTATGTCGCTTGGGCTAGGCCAAGTAATTGGGTTTCAAGGCAGTTTGGGCCGCTTGTGGAATGGGCAGCCCGTTTGGGCCATGGATCATGTTGGTTCTAGAAAGACATGACTATTGGACAATAGATCTCCACCATCCAGCAAATCTAGATCCAACGGCTCAGACTCAATAGGCACCAATTGTGTTTATTCCTAATGGGTACCACATCTCTTCATTAACTATAAATATATCCCCCTGATTGTCAAACTCACTCAATTCTTTCACAATCACTTCTCTCTTCACACAAGAAGCACAGATTCACATATTTAACTGAGTTAATGAACTCGATTAGATATATAACTGAATTTGGAATTCAGTCACAGAATTCAACGGAATTCTTAACATCATCTGTTAGAAGATAGAGCATCTTGTTGCATAAGTGTTCTTCAAAGTCTGGAAGTGTCAAACACGAATTTTGTTCGCCGAAGTCGTTAATTTGGAGTGCTCCTATTAACGACTGTAAAGTCGTTTCATCTTGAGAGAAGATTGCCGCTAATCCGTAAGCACCAGTGCGGGGCAATATCTTCTTGCGGAGATTGTGTCCAACACAAGACTCGACTTCTTTAATTACTCGGTTTACTTTAATTTCCTTATTCTAGTTTATCTTTATTTCCTGCCCCGTTAATTACTTTATGGTTCATTATTTATTTGTCATTTCGTTAAATTCAAGAAAGCCTTATTTATTGTTATTGTTAGACACGTGATTTATTATCCCTAACTAACTGATACGTTCAAACTGGGATAAGGGGAATTTGGAGGATAAGTCAAATAGAGACTCTTATGTGAATGAGACTCTATGACTTAGTCCAACCAGTATTCTATAAATCAGGTCTCTATGGGAATCAATATAGATAACACGTAATATTCCATATACTCCTCAGACTGAGAAATACTATCTCTGGCAACCATCAAGTGCCTGGGATTTGAGAGTGGAACAACATTCAATATCCATCTTGTGATATTGAATCGGACGAGAAGAGGTGGTGATTGCAGAGTCAAGACGATCGTGGTTCGTAGCACAAGCGAAATCTTCCGCACAACGAACTTCGGATTTAATCTATAAGGTATTCCGAGAACTCGTAGATAACTTATGTGTTTTCCTTCATTGGTATCAGAGCCTCAAAGTTTGGTGCTCACCATTGTTGTCTTGATTGCATGGTTTTTTGAATTTTTCGGATCTACTTTTTCACCAACTCGGTTTGATGATTTCGAAATTCAAATCTTGTCCGTTTTCTGCGTTTTTGATATCCATGCGTAGATAATAATGTGTAGAATAACATACTAAAATTTCATCGAATTCGGCCATGTAAATTTTGAGTAATTGCAGTTTTAATTTTCGGATATTATGAATTTTTTTTCGTAATGTTCATGGCTGTTTTTGATGATGTTAAATTCAGATCTGATAAAAAGTGTTAACATAAGTTTTGTTCTACGCTGTGAGATCTTTCTGTAGACACTTTAATTGTTTAATTTGGACTTAAATCAAGAGAGTTATGGTGTTATAAAGATGGTCAGTGAAATACGTTTTAAAAAAAAAAAAAAAAAAAAAAAAAAAAAAAACCCAAGCTCACGGAGAAATACGTTTTCGTGATGTTCATTACGCTGCTCGGTGAAACGACGATCCATGTTCCTCTGAGTACATGCCTTTTTGCCCAGAGAGAAATAGGACCAGAAATTTTTTGCAAATTTTATAAATGTTTTTTGGATTTAATTAATGTTTTAATTTGTATGTTAATGCATTAAAAATCAAAATACGGTCCAGAAAATTATGTAAATTTTACTGTATGTTTAATATGCTGTGAAAACATGCTGAGATATTTTTCATAATTTGTTTATGATCAGAATATATTTTATGAATTATTGAGTATTCTGCTGCATGATTAATTCGGGAAAAATAGTTTTACTATCCAGAAAAATATGAAATTTTTTCTGTATGTTTAGAATAATGTTATTCAGATCAGTATATTTTTCCATAATTTTTTTATGAGCAGTAATCTGTTTTATGTATTTTTGTATGTGTTTTTGTGTAAATTTTATTTATCAGAGTGGAAAATATTAATCAGAAAATTATAAAAAAAAATTCTGTGATATAGTTACAAGATAATGCACTGTTCTGAATTTTTTCAGATTTTTTGAGTAATCTGAATTATTTATGTGCCTTAAATGTCATTTTATGATGTATTTTCACAAATAAATTTGCATGAAAAACAAATTTGAGACTATACGAGTCTCATACAAATTTTCTGGAATTGCTGAAATTATTTTAATGAGCTTTAATTGGTGGATTTGTTCTATCACTATATCTTCTTTTATTTAAAAATCAATTATGAGTATATTTTTATTATGCATGCTTAAGGTTATGATTACGAGCCTCGCGGATTTTCTCTCCTTTTCATGTATGATACAAGTATATTTATTGTTGAGTTTTTATGATAAAAGTGAATTAAAATTGTATGCTTAATATCTGTATTGTAATATGTTATAGTGAAATGGCATCAAAGAACGTAATTGCTGATTTGAATAAGGGTGAGAAATTGGATGGCAAAAATTATAGTGTTTGGCAAAGGAAGATCACATACTTGCTAAACGAGCAAGAGGTTCTTGAGAACCTTGACCTTTGTGATGCTTGAGCCGAGAGATGGGTAGCGATACCGTCGCCTCAAAGACCGTCGAGAACATGCGAGGCTTTTCGGTCGTAGGGTCGAAGGACCGTTGTGCTCGCTTTACTATGTTGAAGCAAAGATGCACAACGACTGATTGGGCGGTTTGAGAACCGATCTCTTGCTAAGGACATGTGGGACCAAATTAAGGCCGCATTTGGTAACACATACGCAACAAGGCTTCGTACCTTAACATACAAGTTTGAATCGTATAAGATTGACCGAAACGATCCATTCCCGATCGGCTACGTGAGTTGTCCGGTATGATTCGTGAGCTTCGTCTTCCGGTAGTATCTTGTCGATGAGCAAGAAGTCCAAGCCGTGATTCGTTCACCTGCCGGACTCGTGGAGTAATTTGAGGCGGATCCCGACTCATACGCACTCCATTCGGACTTTTGCGAATGTTTCCCGTCATGTTGAGCTTGAGGCGTAGCGCCGTAGAGGCAAGTCGCGCGATGAGTGATGCGACTCGTGACCTTGCTCTTGTTACTCTTGATGATCGGCGCAAGCCAAATGGGCGCGTAAGAATCGGGGTAATAAAGGCAAGAAGGCTCGAAAAGCTGGGCCAAAAATCGGCAAGATTGCTAAACGCAGAGGCAAGAAGAATATTGCTAAGCAAAAGTGCTACAATTTGTGGAACCTTGGGTCATTTTGCTCGGACTTGTCTGAGCCCAAGAAGAGTACCTCTAAATCCTAGATCTATGCAACTTTGTGTTTGCTCTCATGTTTTGTTAGCGACTCTCTCCTGAATGGATTGTAGACTCGGGCTCCACAAAACATGTGACGTGGGATCGTGCGGGATTTGTAGATTATAGGAAGATTCCGGGTACGCGAAGCATTTTCATGGGAAATAGCTCAACCGTGGAAGTCAAAGGGGTTGGCTCATACCGGCTCCTTTTGCGGAATGGACGCAGTTTGACTTTGCATGAAGTACTTTACGCACTGGAGTTCGCTATAATCTACTTTCGGTAGTAAAATTGCTAGAAATAGGATATTCTTTTAATTTTAGCGGTAGTCGAGTTGGATATTTGCTTTGACAATATGGTTTTGGGACATGGTTTTTGTCGAGACAATTTCTTTAAATTAGATTTATTGGATTCTTTATCTTGTTAATGCTACTTCTTGTGTGGTATATGATACTTCTAATTACGAGTTGTGGCATGCTAGACTTGGACATATAGGAAAGGACAGAATGAGTAGATTGGCTAGAGAAGGACTATTGGGTTCTCTCCCAAAGTTAATTTACTGTGTGTGAGCCTTGTTTGGCGGGAAAAGCTGCCGAAAGCCTTTTGGTAAGGCTAAAAGGGCCTGTGACCATTAGAGTTAGTCCATTCGAGATATTTGCGGACCTATGAATGTAAAAGCACGCCATGGTGCTTCCTATTTTCTCACTTTTATCGATGACTACACGCGATATGGTTATGTTTACCTTATTTCTCACCGTCAAGAAGCACTTAATTGTTTTGAGCGCTTCTTGGCGAGTAGAAAGAATCGAGAAGGATAAAAGCTTAAAAACTTTAAGAGCGGCGGGGCCGCGGGTACTTGTACGATCAATTTAAGGGATTGTGTGAGAAAAAGGGGATAGTAAGGCGGTTAACGATTCCTGGAACTCCGCAACAAAATGGTGTTGCGAACGAAGGAATCGTACCTTGTTAGAGATGGTTAGGTCGATGATGGCACAAGCAAATCTCCCGATTTCGTTTTGGGGTGATGCGCTTATTTTGCCACATATATCTTTAACCGAGTGCCTTCTAAATCGGTCTCTACAACCCCTACCAATTGTGGAAAGGTGAGAAGCCTAATTTGGGGCATCTACACCCTTGGGGTTGTGCGAGGTTATGTCCACGGTACTTCCAATAAGTTTGGAAAACTTGGCCCTAGAGGAAACAAGTGTGTTTTCATAAGGTATTACGATACCTCTAAGGGTTATGTAATGTACGGTGGAAAACACGAAGTTGGGATGAGCTGAAATAGAGTCTCATGATATCGATTTCATTGAGAATGATTTCCCACAAATCGGTGAAGTCAGAAAGGAATTCGAACTCTTTGAGAGGGAGGAAGAACATTTGACATCTCTTGGCGTAGGTGGGGAATTGTCTCAACCTAATGATCAAATGGATCAACATACGGTTGAGCTTTGTGGTCGCCAATGAGAGTCAAGATGATCATCCAAGTAGGAATGTTGATTCCGGTGGGAGTCTTCCACGTGAGCGAAGAAGTCAACGTGGAAAAATTCCTCGTCGTCGATTTGAGATCGAAGGGGAATCTTTTCTATGTGAAGCTTTAGACGCTTGTGAACCTACTTCATTCAAAGAAGCAATTTCTTCACCTAAGAGTGATGAATGGACATCTGCTATGAAAGATGAAATTTCCTCTATGTACAAGAATCGGGTTTGGGAGTTGGTTGATCTTCCGCACAGGCGTAAGGCAGTGGAAACAAGTGGGTTTTCAAGGTCAAGCGCAAGGCGAGACGGATCAATTGACAAGTATAAGGCACGCCTTGTGGCGAAAGGCTATACCCAAAGGAGGGTCTAGACTATGAAGAGACATTACTCCCAGGTGGTGAGATTTTCTTCGATTCGCCTTATTCTCGCTATAGTAGCACATATGAATTTAGAACTTTTCCAAATGGATGTTAAAGCGCATTTCTCAATGGGGAACTAGGTGAAGAGATCTATATGACTCAACCGAGAGGGTTTTGAAGTCAAGGAACATGAACGCAAAGTGTGTCGCCTCAAACGTTCCATATATGGACTCAAGCAATCATCTAGGCAGGTGGTATATTCGCTTTCACCAAGCAATAACCTCAATTGACTTTGTGATGATTGAGGAGGACCATTGTGTGTACGTTAAACGGGCCAAAGGGAAAGATCTTAATCTTATCATTATACGTTGATGATATACTACTTGCGGGAATGACATGGAGATGATAAATGCCACTAAAGAGTGGTTATCTTCATCATTCGAGATGAAAGACTTGGGTGAAGCAAATTATGTGCTTGGAGTTAAGGTCATTAGGGATCGTTCAAAGAAACTTCTTGGTTTGTCTCAAGAGACTTACATAAAGAGAGTTTTAGAACGTTTTGGTATGACTAACTCAAAATCCGTTGTCACTCCAATGGAAAAAGGTTGTATCCTTAGTACAAGCCAATGCCCTAAGAATGAAGAAGAGAAAGAGAAGAATGACTAACACCCCTTATGCGGTGGCAGTTGGGTGCTTGATGTATGCGATGTTATGCACCCGATCTGACCTTTGTCACGCGGTTGAAATTTTAAGTAGATTCCAAAGCAACCCTGGCCTGCACATTGGCGGGCGGTCAAGAGGGTTCTTCGCTATTTGAGCGGATCGGCAAATATGGTTCTTTGTTATCGAGGTGGGGACTTGAGCCTAAAAGGGTACACCGATGCGGATTGGCTGGAGATGTAGATGAACGTAAATCTACTTCGGGTTATGCATTTACGCTTAGTGGTGGAGCTATTTCTTGGAGTAGCAAGAAACAGGGAAAGCATATCCCTTTCCACGATGGAGTCGAGAATACATTGCTTGCTCAAAGCCAAATTGCTCGTTCGGGGAAGTTTGTTTGGTTAAGGAGGTTCTTACAACATCTTGATGTCACACCTAATGTGAATGGTCCTGTACTTATTTGCGTGATAGCATGGTGCTTTAGGGTTTGCCGAAGGACCCTAAGTACCATAGTAGGACCAAACACATTGACATTAAGTACCATTTCACTAGAGACATGATTACGAAGGAAAGGTGGTTCTTAAGTATATTCCTGCCGAGAGCATGTTAGGCTGACCCTATGACTAAGCCTCGACCGAGAGAGACTTTTCGAAACATATGACGTGTTTAGGGCTTCGTAGGATTTGATTAGTTATTTTTGAACACCTTGCGAGACATTATTATATTCATTATTGTTTTGAATTTAATACATATTTTTCATTTTCATTCCTTGTTGAGTTTATGGGATGTTTATTGATTGAAAATTATGTGGTATACATTTTAATTAAAAAGATGTACGAAGGACTAGAATTGGCCCTCTCACACGGGTAATTCGCCTTGTTGTTATATGAGCGAGCAAGATGAGATAATAATGTATTTGACACTTAAAGGGGTGGCAAATGACGTTATAATATATCGCCTTAACATACGGTTAAGATGAGACCTATTTTATATAGATCAATTCGAAGTGTTTGGTTCATAACTTCGAATGTCCTTGTGAAAGTCCGAATGTGAGACCTTAAAGAGGCACTATGAGAGTGGCTGCTTTTGAGGACTCGGGTTAGATGCCATGAGGGCAACTAGACTAAGATTCGTACGATGTTAGAGTATGACATGCCCAATTCGAGTGGGAGTTCCATCGTAGCATACATTTCATAACTGTATGTGACTATAATTCGACCTCGGAAAGTGATTGAATGATCCTGCTTCATCACTTTGTGTGAGTTCTAGTGATCAATATGTGATCACATTATGCCCTATGTGACTTAGAACTATGTCGAGAATCCAAAGATTAATGATGCTACTTTGACATGCCGACCTAAGGGCTGTGCACTTACGGTCGGCCTCGCGGAGCATTGTTGGGAAAATTTGTTAATCTAAAGATATTTGGCATGAGGGTCTAAGGAAGACAATTATGATATACATCTCTGTTTAGTGACTCAATGTCCGGACGATCATATTGAACACGCGGTTCAAAAGGTTGATCTTGAGCACGTAAGCGATTGGGGTTTAAACATCGTTTATGAGGGGTTAAAGATGTTTAAATTGATGTAATCACAATGTCTGGGGCATAGACGAGTTTTTTGACTAATGAGGATGTGCTAGGTTGGTAGATGGTATTTGATATAGCACTCCTACCCTTTTATACTTTTTCTCGTGCAGTGTCACGCGCCTCACT
Organism: Adenophora triphylla var. japonica; assembly: GCA_022495995.1. Classification (NCBI taxonomy): domain Eukaryota; kingdom Viridiplantae; phylum Streptophyta; class Magnoliopsida; order Asterales; family Campanulaceae; genus Adenophora; species Adenophora triphylla. The sequence continues at coordinate 232,968 of JAFEMH010002970.1, read as the reverse complement.
TCTGTATGAAGAGATGAGTATTCAACGAGTCTTGAGAATGTATATGGCATATCCCATTTGACCGAGTGGGAGATGTTAGACACGTGATTTATTATCCCTAACTAGCCGATACGTTCAAGCGGGATAAGGGAATTTGGAGGATAAGTCAAATAGAGACTCTTATGTGAATGAGACTACATGACTTAGTCCAACCCGGTATTCTATAAATCAGGTCTCTATGGGAACCAATATAGATAACACGTAATATTCCATATACTCCTCAGACTGAGAAATACTATCTCTGGCAACCATCAAGTGCCTGGGATTTGAGAGTGGAACAACATTCAATATCCATCTTGTGATATTGAATCGGACGAGAAGAGGTGGTGATTGCAGAGTCAAGACGATCGTGGTTCGTAGCACAAGCGAAATCTTCCGCACAACGAACTTCGGATTTAATCTATAAGGTATTCCGAAAACTCGTAGATAACTTATGTGTTTTCCTTCAGTTATATAATAAATTTTTCCAACATACATGAGTACCATGGGTGCAAGGAGGATGCATAATACGTAGCTCACATTTTAACTTTGTTTGTACTCTAAAATTTTTGAAACAAATAGGAGCCCAAACAAATCCTCAGGTTTGACCCGAAAACCTAAATATGGACATTTAAAAAGAGCTCCATAAAGCAATTAAACTATGTGGGCAAGTCGGTTTCTGCAGATCCTACCATTACTGTTGGAAAAATTTGTTGTTTGTGAAGAAAATTGTGTATTTTTCTTAATTGAATCGTTTGTCGTTCGACAAAGATTATTGTGGGTTTATGTTCCATTTAGTGAGAACATTAAAATGGTATATCTAGATGTCCAATTTATTATTGGATGTGAAGGATATGATAGCTCAAAATTGGTGGGTTTAAATTATAAATTATGTTTTAAATTTAACCCAATATTGAAGTAACGGTAAAATGATTAATTGGGATCATTACTTGCAATAAGAGTTACAAAATGTGGAGAGACTCTCCATGATTGCAAGTATAATTGCTCCCATAATAATCAAGTTTAATTGAGGGACTTTTGGTGGAGCTATAAGTGTGTAACCCACAAATGAAAGAAATAATTTTTCCTTCAATCTTCCTCCTTCCTCTTGAAATTTGTTCATCTTTTTCTTTGGCCTCCTAGATTAGTTTTGAGTGGTGATTTTGTTCAAGCATAGTGAGATTCGCCTGAAAACTTTAAGTGCAAAGTTGTTCCGGTTCATCCGTTTTATCTGGGAGACTAACTTCCATTGAAGACCTCGAGCACTCGTAGTGAAGGGGCGAATTAGTCTTAAGGAGAGTGTGTCACACACGACTCGGATTCAAGCAAATTCAAGATGACGATTCAAGGAGGTTACGGCACGGATTCAAGCAAACTCAAGACAATGAATTTACGGTTTTCTCTTTATTATTTTTATGTTGTATATTATATTTCAATTCATTGTAATTCTTTTCTCATTTGTGCTCGATTGTATAGATTTTGTCTAACAATCTTAAGACTAATTCTCCTATTTGAGAAAGAATTACAGATTTGAAAAATCCGGTGGATCAATGATCACAAGAGAAAAGATGTAAAGAGATGGCAAAAAGAGACGGGAAATTGATGGAAAAGAAGCAAATTTCCAGCACAGATTTTCTATGACCATCTGTGGAAAAACTCCATTTCCCGGTTCGTTAACCGTTGGATCGAGCTCAAATTTGGTGGGCATGTTCCTGACTCATAGAAGAATATTCTGGACGGTGGGATCGGAAAGTTATTATGTGAAGATGGAGATAAAAATTCCAGAACAGAACAGTTTTTAAGGCTAAATTAATTACTTGAACTTATAGTGAATTAACGGATGAACATCGAGGATGTTGAAACGATTGTGTAAAATAGTTGTGGTGATGCCACTTCTAGTGTTTATACAATAGATGATGGATCTCTTATGGTTCATGGAAATCATAGTGAGAAAAAAAAATTTGAAAGTTCGTTTGAACTAAATTGAGAAAATGAACGGTTAAAGATGTCATCTTTAACGTTCTTATGATTCACAAGAATCATAATGTGAAATGAATAGTTCATTGGAACTATGTTGAGAAAATGAACGGGTAAAGATTTAGTCTTTAACGTTGCATTTTATAAATGAAAAGTTCGTTGGAACTAAGTTGAGAAAATTAACGGGTAAAGAAGTAATCTTTAACGTTAACGAAAAGTTCGTTGAACTAAGTTGAGAAGATGAACGTTGAAAGATGTATTTCTTTAACGTTGCATATTTTCAATAATCTATTGACAAAGATGATAGGGCTTCTTGAACGGAGTTGTTAAATCCTATTAGTGTCAATAGTGATAAAAGTCACAAATATAAAAATGGAGCTTCTTGAAAGAAGTTGTTAAATTTCATTGTTGTGAACATTGAAAAATGTTACAAGAACAAAAACCATAGGGCTTCTTGAAAGAAGTTGTTAAAACCTATTGGGAGAATATGTGACTAATGTCATAAAGATAAAAACAATAAGACTTCTTGAAGGAAGTTGTTAAATCTTATTGTTGGTGATGATGACAAATAACACAAAATATTTAGAATGAAAACTTCTAAAAGAAATTGTGTATTTTGTAAATGAGAATGTGATTTTTCTCTAATTTAGAGGTGCTCCAAGATGAGACCTTTAAAGTTTTGGAATAATTAACCTTCAATTATAATTCCATTAAGGAATTTAGAGGTTTATAAATATGAGTGGTTATAAGAAATAAATTGTGTTAATTCTCCTATTGAATTAGCAATTTATTCTTGGAGTTAATTCTCTAATTAATTTAGAGAGTTATATTTTTAACAACAAGGTTATAATTGTTAAAATTTAAAGCCAATGGTTGGTTTGTGTAGAGACAAATCTCTAATGGAATGTGGTTGTTCCAAATATATCGGATCACCATAGTGAGAAGTTAGAAAATTTTGTTGGCCTTGACTTTAAGTGATGGCAACAAAATATATATGTTCTACTTGACCACCTTGAACTTAGAGAGGTTTCTTTTGGAAGATCCTACAAAGTTGGGTGAAAATGTGATGGATGTTCAAGCCGTGAGTGCGGTTGAAGCATGTGAATTTTCTTTATCGAAACTATATACTTAATGAATTGTCGGATTCATTATAAAATGTGTATAGTACCAAGAAAATGGCAAAACATTTGTGAGAGTTGTTGAACTACAAATATAAAATCGAGAATGCGGGTACATTGAAAATCATCGTAATCCGCTTTCTTGATTTTAAATAGTGGACTCCATAAATGAAATAAAAAAATCGTATGGAAGAAGTGGAAATAGTCTTCCATGAAAAACCATGTAGAATGGATGGTGTTGAGTGAAATTCTCAAGTGATGACAATAATTGAGAAATTGCTTCCCACTTGAAATTATTTTTAAAATCACCTCAAACATAATGAATGTTGAGGTGTGTGCTATTCGTCTTTGTGTTGGAAAAGAGAATAGAACTTTGGAGAAAAAGTTGTCTAACATTTCTTTTGGCGAAAGCAAATGTGTTGAAGCATGCCTAAATGCTTAATACAAAGACAAAGTGGGTCAAACTTGTTTGAATTGTCAAAATCATTTGAAAAGTCAAACGTGTTTAAAAAGCCAAACTTGTTTGAAAAAGTCAAGCATATACCTTGTGTCTTGAGTGGCAATTGTGATGTCATCAAGAATGAAATTCATGATGTTTGAATGAATGAAATGAAAGGGCATTCAAGTGATTAATAATGAGAATGAATCTCTTTTTATGGTCAAACAAGACTTATCAAATATATGTTTGAAGCTATAATCAAGTCATATTGATGCTTGAGGGGTGAATGTTATTCACTAGATGATGGTAAAGTGTAAGTTTTTACCTTTAACATTGCTTGCTAAAAAGCAAAATGTTGAATCTTATCTCCTTAAAGAAAAAGTTGAAAATCAACTTAATAAAGAGGTAGTGATAAAACACAACTAAATATAGTTTGTGTATATGTTACACTAAATACTATTGATTGCATATGGTTGGGTATGCTTACAATAGTTGTGATTATAGAATTCTTGTGTATGAATTCAAGATTCAATAATGAAATCATGAAGCACTTCTTTCTTTAAGAATATGTTTCCGTATAAATTAAGAGATGAGGCAAACTCATTTAAACGGATTCATGATTCAATAGAAGAATAAACTTATCATGAGGAATGATAAAGAAGAGGCATGACCTCGACATATCAAATGCGATAGGATAAGAAAATTCTATAGCCCGGATTTTCTAACCTCCATGCTAGAAAATGAATCACAAAGTTATAAAGACATTGAGCTCTTTGGAAGAAACTTTGTGGAAAGAGGCCATTAAAAGTGAGATTGATTCCATCTTGGAAAATCACACTTGGAAACTAGTGGATTTACCTTCGAGTAGTAAATCACTAGCATATAAGTGAATTTTCAAAAAGGAAATGAAGACCGATGGAACAATCAATGAGTACAAGGCTAGACTTGTAATTGAGGATTACAAGGAAATGAAGAACTTGATTACTTTTATACTTATTCTCTCATCACGAGAATAAAGAGTTGTATTTGCAATTGCTGCATAGCAGAATTTGAAATACATCAAATGGATGTAAATAACTTTTCTAAATGTCGATTTAGAAGAGAAAATTTACATAGAACAACCCGAGGGGTTTGTTGTACATGAACAATGAAACAAAGTGTCCACAATGTACACCATGATCAAATGGTGTTAATAATGAAAATTGGCATTATTGCTAATTTTGGGAATAACCCGAAAATGTGGGGGTGAGTATACTTTGGAAAATAATTACCTATTGGAAAGGTTTCCCCAAGAAAACAATGAGATGTCCATATGAATTATGGAAACGTAGGCCTACGTACTTGTTAATGTGGGGGTGTTTCGCAAAGTAGCAAGTCCAATTACCAAGGAAATTGAATTTGGTTACTAAATGGTGGATTATGTTTCAAGAGTTATGTTCATAACAATTGTGGATATTGGTTTGTTATATATGATTCAATAAGTTTGAATATATATAAAAAATCAAAAGAAAATAAAATAAATGGAAACCAAGTATTGATGTCAAATTCATGGAAGTGAATATATGATACTTTGAAAGAAATATATCAAAGTGTTGAAACGGTTCAAGAAATGGAACCTAGAAAAAAATGTGCTAGTTTGTAAAGTCATTGTATGACTTGAGACAAGTACAAAGGTAATGACATCAAAGGTTTGATTGTGTGGATTTAAACAAGAGTGACTACATCACTTTGTTAATTAAATCCAAAAACGATATGTTAACTAAGGAAAATTCTAGTCAATTTGATCTGTTGATTCAAATTCAAGGAAAACTAATAGACTTGTTGTTAAACAAGTCATTAGGTGGATATTCTTGAAATTTTTGAAATGATCAATTTGGAATAGCTGGAATTTAAATGAATTTGAGTTAACAATTATCAAATGGATAAAGCTTGTGTTAGCAAGATGGTATATTGCTAAAGTCAATTTATGATTGAAAAGACATATAGCAATGTGTGTAATGGTAGTCTAGACATTTATGTCTAAGACATAATACCATTAAACAACTACTCTCAACTAATTTGACAATGTGATGTCAAATGAAAAACGGATCCGTTAACCAAAGGGTTAAATAGAGAGTTAGTTGAAAGTTCGATGAGGGGAATGAGACGTAAGCCTCTTAAAAGTTAAACACAGCGGAAAACCCAATCTAGATGACTGGAGATCCCAAGAACTAGATTGGGTTTTCCGCTGTGTTTAACTTTTAAGAGGCTTACGTCTCATTCCCCTCATCGAACTTTCAACTAACTCTCTATTTAACCCTTTGGTTAACGGATCCGTTTTTCATTTGACATCACATTGTCAAATTAGTTGAGAGTAGTTGTTTAATGGTATTATGTCTTAGACATAAATGTCTAGACTACCATTACACACATTGCTATATGTCTTTTCAATCATAAATTGACTTTAGCAATATACCATCTTGCTAACACAAGCTTTATCCATTTGATAATTGTTAACTCAAATTCATTTAAATTCCAGCTATTCCAAATTGATCATTTCAAAAATTTCAAGAATATCCACCTAATGACTTGTTTAACAACAAGTCTATTAGGTTTTCCTTGAATTTGAATCAGCATCAAATTGACTAGAATTTTCCTTAGTTAACATATCGTTTTTGGATTTAATTAACAAAGTGATGTAGTCACTCTTGTTTAAATCCACACAATCAAACCTTTGATGTCATTACCTTTGTACTTGTCTCAAGTCATACAATGACTTTACAAACTAGCACATTTTTTTCTAGGTTCCATTTCTTGAACCGTTTCAACACTTTGATATATTTCTTTCAAAGTATCATATATTCACTTCCATGAATTTGACATCAATACTTGGTTTCCATTTATTTTATTTTCTTTTGATTTTTTATATATATTCAAACTTATTGAATCATATATAACAAACCAATATCCACAATTGTTATGAACATAACTCTTGAAACATAATCCACCATTTAGTAACCAAATTCAATTTCCTTGGTAATTGGACTTGCTACTTTGCGAAACACCCCCACATTAACAAGTACGTAGGCCTACGTTTCCATAATTCATATGGACATTCCTATCATCTTTAAAATTAACGGGTAAAGAAGTAATCTTTAACGTTAACGAAAAGTTCGTTGAACTAAGTTGAGAAGATGAACGTTGAAAGATGTATTTCTTTAACGCTGCATATTTTCAATAATCTATTGACAAAGATGATAGGGCTTCTTGAACGGAGTTGTTAAATCCTATTAGTGTCAATAGTGATAAAAGTCACAAAAATAAAAATGGAGCTTCTTGAAAGAAGTTGTTAAATTCCATTGTTGTGAACATTGAAAAATGTTACAAGAACAAAAATCATAGGGCTTCTTGAAAGAAGTTGTTAAAACCTATTGGGAGAATATGTGACTAATGTCATAAAGATAAAAACAATAAGACTTCTTGAAGGAAGTTGTTAAATCTTATTGTTGGTGATAATGACAAATAACACAAAATATTTAGAATGAAAACTTTTAAAAGAAATTGTGTATTTTATAAATGAGAATGTGATTTTTCTCTAATTTAGAGGTGCTCCAAGATGAGACCTTTAAAGTTTTGGAATAATTAACCTTCAATTATAATTTCATTAAGAAATTTAGAGGTTTATAAATATGAGTGGTTATAAGAAATAAATTGTGTTAATTCTTCTATTGAATTAGCAATTTATTCTTGGAGTTAATTCTCTAATTAATTTAGAGAGTTATATTTTAACAACAAAGTTATAATTGTTAAAAATTAAAGCCATTGGTTGGTTTGTGTAGAGACAAATCTCTAATGGAATGTGGTTGTTCCAAATATATCGGATCACCATAGTGAGAAGTTAGAAAATTTTGTTGGCCTTGACTTTAAGTGATGGCAACAAAATATGTTCTACTTGACCACCTTGAACTTAGAGAGATTTCTTTTTGGAAGATCCTACAAAGTTGGGTGAAAATGTGATGGATGTTCAAGCCGTGAGTGCGGTTGAAGCATGTGAATTTTCTTTATCGGAACTATATACTTAATGAATTGTCGGATTCATTATAAATCATATATAGTACGAAGAAAATTGCAATACATTTGTGGGAGTCGTTGGACTATAAATATAAAATCGAGAATGCGGGTGCATTGAAAAATCATCTCAATCCGCTTTCTTGTTTTTAAATAGTAGACTCCATAAATGAAATAAAAATCATATGGAAGAAGTGGAAATAGTATTCCATGAAAACCATGTAGAATTGATGGTGTTGAGTGAAATTCTCAAGAGATGACAATAATTGAGAAATTGCATCCCAATTGAAAATATTTTTAAAATCACCTCAAACATAATGAATGTTGAGGTGTGTGCTATTCGTCTTTGTGTTGGAAAAGAGAATAGAACTTTGAAGAAAAAGTTGTCTAACATTTCTTTTGGCGAAAGCAAATGTGATGAAGCATGCCTAAATGCTTAATACAAAGACAAAGTGGGTCAAACTTGTTTGAATTGTCAAAATCATTTGAAAAGTCAAACGTGTTTAAAAAGCCAAACTTGTTTGAAAAAGTCAAGCATATACCTTGTGTCTTGAGTGGCAATTGTGATGTCATCAAGAATGAAATTCATGATGTTGGAATGAATGAAATGAAAGAGTATTCAAGTGATTAATAATGAGAATGAATCACTTTTTATGGTCAAACAAGACTTATCAAATATATGCTTGAAGCTATAATCAAGTCATATTGATGCTTGAGGGGTGAATGTTATTCACTAGATGATGGTAAAATGTAAATTTGTACCTTTAACATTGCTTGCTAAAAAGCAAAATGTTGAATCTTATCTCTTTAAAGAAAAAGTTAAAAATCAACTTAATAAAGAGGTAGTGATAAAACACAACTAAATGTAGTTTGTGTATATATTACACTAAATACTATTGATTGCATATGGTTGGGTATGTTTACAATAGTTGTGATTATAGAATTCTTGTGTATGAATTCAAGATTCAATAATGGAATCATGAAGCACTTCTTTCTTTAAGAATATGTTTCCGTATAAATTAAAAGATGAGGCAAACTCATTTAAACGGATTCATGATTCAATAGAAGAAGAAGAAATTTATCATAAGGAATGATAAAGAAGAGGCATGACCTCAACATAGCAAATGAGGTAGGATAAGAAAATTCTATGGCCCGGATTTTCTAACCTCCATGATAGAAAGTGAATCACAAAGTTATAAAGACATTAAGCTCTTTGGAAGGATCTTTGTGGAAATAGGCCATTAAAAGTAAGATTGATTCCATCTTGGAAAATCACACTTGAAAACTAGTGGATTTACCTCCGAGTAGTAAATCACTAGCATATAAGTGAATTTTCAAAAAGAAAATGAAGACCGATGGAACAATCAATGAGTACAAGGCTAGACTTGTAATTGATGATTACAAGAAAAATGAAGACCTTGATTACTTTTATACTTTTTCTCTCATCACGAGAATAAAGAGTTGTATTTGCAATTGCTGCATAGCAAAAATTTGAAATACATCAAATGGATGTAAATAATTTGAAATACATCAAATGGATGTAAATAACCTTTCTAAATGTCGATTTAGAAGAGAAAATTTACATAGAACAATCCGTGGGGTTTGTTGTATATGAGCAATGAAACAAAGTGTCCACAATGTACACCATGATCAAATGGTGTTAATAATGAAAATTGACATTATTGCTAATTTTGGGACTAACCCGAAAATGTGGGGGTGAGTATACTTTGGAAAATAATTACCTATTGGAAAGGTTTCCCCAAGAAAACAATGAGATGTCCATATGAATTATGGAAACGTAGGCCTACGTACTTGTTAATGTGGGGGTGTTTCGCAAAGTAGCAAGTCCAATTACCAAGGAAATTGAATTTGGTTACTAAATGGTGGATTATGTTTCAAGAGTTATGTTCATAACAATTGTGGATATTGGTTTGTTATATATGATTCAATAAGTTTGAATATATATAAAAATCAAAAGAAAATAAAATAAATAGAAACCAAGTATTGATGTCAAATTCATGGAAGTGAATATATGATACTTTGAATGAAATAGATCAAAGTGTTAAAACGGTTCAAGAAATGGAACCTAGAAGAAAATGTGCTAATTTGTAAAGTCATTGTATGACTTGAGACAAGTACAAAGGTAATGACATCAAAGGTTTGATTGTGTGGATTTAAACAAGAGTGACTACATCACTTTGTTAATTAAATCCAAAATACGATATGTTAACTAAGAAAAATTCTAGTCAATTTGATCCGTTGATTCAAATTCAAGGAAAACTAATGGACTCGTTGTTAAACAAGTCATTAGACGGATATTCTTGATAAATTTGATAGGATCAATAGAAAATCACTAGAATGAATTTGTGTTAACACTTGTTCTATGGATAAAGCTTGTGTTAGCAAGATGTTATATTGCTAAAGTCAATTTATGATTGACATAACATATAGCAATGTGTGTAATGGTAGTCTAGACATTTATGTCTAAGACATAATACCATTAAACAACTACTCTCAACTAATTTGACGATGTGAAGTCAAATGATAAACGGAGCCGTTAACCAAAGGGTTAAATAGAGAGTTAGTTGAAAGTTCGATGAGGGGAATGAGACTTAAGCCTCTTAAAAGTTAAACACAGCGGAAAACCCAATCTAGATGACTGGAGATCCCAAGAACTAGATTCAATGGGACAACCTAACTGTTAAAAGACTTGCAGCGTCACTGTGGGGGAACCAAACCCAAGTCCATTCCTGTTAGTGACATCCCGAAAGGACAAGGATAAGCTTATGGCTTTTAATGATTCTTACGCGTCGAAAATTCGAGCGGGGTAATACGGGTTACCTTTAAGAAATCACCTATGTGAGAAAGAAGTGGGGCCGCTTCGAGGAGAATTGTGTGAGGCTCAATTCTTAGACCCTCTCACAGAACCAGGCAAAATGTTCAGGGCCATGAATGAACATAGCTATGAGAATTGAACTATGTTAGGACGTTACTTGTGTCAAGTATATGATCGGCTACACAAAAAGCATAACGGTTCAAGGACATCGCGTCTACCGACTTGCGAGTAGAGTAAATATGCTTGTACGAGCGAAGGTTCAATGGGCATTCCCACACCTATCGTATGCAAGTTTTCGTCTGTCGGACTCTATCACCAAACTCGTCATTAATTTCCTTCATGTGGGGGATTGTTGGAAAAATTCGTTATATGTGAAGGAAATTGTGTATTTTCCTTACATAAATCGTTTGTCGTTTGACAAAGATTATTGTGGGTTCATGTTCCATGTTGTGAGAACATGAAAATGAAATATCTAGATGTCCAATTTGGTATTGGATAAGAAAGATATGATAGCTCAAAGTTGGTGGGTTGAAAGTGTAACTTTTGAAACTTCATCAAAATATTGATGTTCCATAAATCCAAATTATTAAGGGATTAATTGGATATTGATGATGTTCCATAAATCCAAATTATTAAGGGATTAATTGGATACATACCAAGAGTCTTGGGGTTACAAATTGAAAGGACATTCATATAAAATCCTAGAATTTTTGGTGGAGCTAAATGAGAGTTACTCACAACAAGAAACTAGAATATTTTTTCATCAATCTTTCCACCCTCCCTCTTGCAATTTGTTATCTTCTTCCTTTGGCCTCCTAGAGAAATATCCATGGTGATTTTGTCCAAGCATAGGGAAATTCGCCGGAAAATTTTAAGTGCAAAGTTGTTCCGGTTCATCCGTTTTATCCTGGAAGACTAACGTCCATTGAAGACCTCGAGCACTCGTAGTGAGGGGGCGAATTAGTCTTAAGGAGAGTGTGTTACACACGACTCGGATTCAAGCAAATTCAAGATGACGATTCAAGGAGGTTACGACACGGATTCAAGCAAACTCAAGACAATGAATTTACGGTTTTCTCTTTATTATTTTTATGTTGTATATTATATTTCAATTCATTGTAATTCTTTTCTCATTTGTGCTCGATTGTATAGATTTTGTCTAACAATCAAAACAGAAATAAAAAATACAAGAGAAGAAAAGATTTGTCGCTGTCCGAGTCGTGTGAAATCACACTCTCCTTAAGACAAATTACGCCCCCTCACCACGTTGTGCTTGAGTTGTTACGGAACGCTTGCCTCCCAGGATGAAACGGAGTAACCGGAAGGTGGTTGCACAATTAGACCTCCGGCGAACTGAAGTTGATGCTTGAACTTTATCACCACGAATGCAATGCAAGGAGGCCAAAGGGAAGATGAACAATATGCTGCGAAATGATTGTGGAGATTGTGAAAAACTGTATGTTTTCCCTTGTGGTTGTGTTCTATTTATATATTTTCCTCATAGGAAAACTTCCCAACAAATTAAAACCACACTTTTAATTTGCTCAATCAATATTGCAATTATAAACTCCATAGAAAACTGCCCAACAAATTAAAACCATGTTTTTAATTTGTTCAATCAATATTGCAATTATAAATAATGAATTTGCAATTTATTTCGGCGATTACATGAGCGAAACAGTTTCTGGGAACCGATTCTTTGAGAACGAGGCGCCCGCCTCGACCCACCCAGCGCCGCCTCGTTGGTGCACAAACGGGCGGCCCTGGACTCCGGGCGCCCGCCTCGGGAAAGCCGGGCGCCGCCTGGCTGTCTCACATGGGCGGCACCTGCGGCCTCCGGGCGGCCGCTTCACCTAGGTCCGGGCGCCCGCCTCACCGCCGAGAAACATTGGGTCAAGTTTTGAAAAAAAAATGCAAAAAGTGGGCTCGCGCGGACAGGCAATTTCGGAGCTACATTCGTGTCCGCAGGACGCGCATGCACATGAGTTCGGTAGTCCGAAGCCTATTTTGGTCCATGATTTGCACCCCCCCTGCGCACCTGTGCGCGAGAGAGAGCCTCTATGTACCACAATCTTACTCCCTACCAAAGTGTAGGAGTATTTAAACTTAGCCACTTTTTCATCTTTTTCCAATGTGGGATAACCACATTTTACCCATTTCAACCCATTAACTTTGAGCCTTCATATATCATTCATTTCTCAACCATTTTTGACAAATGAATATATGATTTCAATGTACTCATGGAGTAGAACACAATCCAACAATCAATTTGTCATTTTAACAAATAACAAATTAAGAAAATAACTCATTATTTCCTTCAAAACACACTTTTTTCCAACAATCCCCACATGAAGGAATAATGCGGAATTGGTGATAAAGCCCGGTAGACGAAAACTTGCATACGAAGATGTGGGAATGCCCATTGAATCTTCGCTCGTACAAGCATATTTACTCTACTCGCAAATCGATAGACGCGATGTCCTTGAATCGTTATGCTTTTTGTGTAGCCGATCATATGCTTGACACAAGTATCGTCCTAACATACTTCAATTCTCATAGCTATGTTCAATCATGGCCCTGAACATACGCATGGTTCTGCGAGAGGGTCTAAGAATTGAGCCTCACACAATTCTCCTCGAAGCGGCCCCACTTCTCTCTCACATAGGTGATTTCTTAAAGGTAACCCGTATTACCCCGCTCGAATTTTCGACGCGTAAGAATCATTAAAAGCCATATGCTTATCCTTGTCCTTTCGGGATGTCACTAACAGGAATGGACTTGGGGTTGATTCCCCCACAGTGACGCTACAAGTCTTTTAACAGTTAGGTTGTCCCATTGAATCTAGTTCTTGGGATCTCCAGTCATCTAGATTGGGTTTTCCGCTGTGTTTAACTTTTAAGAGGCTTAAGTCCCATTCCCCTCGTCGAGCTTTCAACTAACTCTCTATTTAACCCTTTGGTTAACGGATCCGCTAAATTTTCCTTTGACTTAACATAGTCAATGGATATTGTGCCAGTTGAGAGTAGTTGTCTAATGGTATTATGTCTTCGACGAATGTGTCTAGACTTACCATTATACATATGATTGTGTGCCCTTCCAATCGCTGATTGGCTATCACAATGTATACATATTGATGGCACGGGCTTCGTCCATCTTGGAATATCTTCTATAAATTGGCGTAGCCACTCGGCTTCTTCACCACATTTATCTAACGCTATAAACTCAGATTCCATCGTGGATCTAGCTATAACCGTTTGTTTAGAAGATTTCCATGATATAGCAGCTCCTGCTAATGTAAACACAAATCCGCTTGTAGACCTTGAGTCTTTTATATCGGATATCCAATTAGCATCGCTATATCCTTCGATTACCGCTGGATGTCTAGTATAGTGTAAAGCATAAGCGCGAGTATATCTTAAGTACCTTAGTACTCTCACTATACCATTCCAATGTTCCGCTCAGGATTACTTGTATACCGACTCGGTTTGCTCACCGTGTAAGCAATATACGGTCTAGTACAACTCATCAAGTACATTAGACTTCCAATGATTCTCGAGTATTCAACTTGAGAAACTGTGTCACCTCTATTCTTTGATAGATGTTGACTCATGTCTATTGGGGTTCTAGCAATAGCTAAGTCATCCTTGCTGAATTTCTCAAGAATTTTATCCACATAATGTGACTGGCTTAAAGCAAGTCCATTTGCCATTCTTGAAATTTTCACGCCAAGGATTACGTCGGCTAACCCCATATCTTTCATGTCAAACTTTGAGTTCAACATATCTTTAGTGGACTTTATCATTTTATCACAACTTTCTATGATAAGCATGTCATCTACATAAAGACACAAAATGACGTAGCCATTTCCCGTGTCTCTAACATAGATACATTTGTCACATTCATTTATTTTAAATCCACTTTCCATCATGGCTTGAGATTCATTGTGGGCCGTTTTCTCGATTGGAGATTGTTGGAATAACTATTACAAAATCTCTGCTGGAAATATAGAAACTAATTTAAAACAGAAATAAAAAATACAAGAGAAGAAAAGATTTGTCGCTGTCCGAGTCGTGTGAAATCACACTCTCCTTAAGACAAATTACGCCCCCTCACCACGTTGTGCTTGAGTTGTTACGGAACGCTTGCCTCCCAGGATGAAACGGAGTAACCGGAAGGTGGTTGCACAATTAGACCTCCGGCGAACTGAAGTTGATGCTTGAACTTTATCACCACGAATGCAATGCAAGGAGGCCAAAGGGAAGATGAACAATATGCTGCGAAATGATTGTGGAGATTGTGAAAAACTGTATGTTTTCCCTTGTGGTTGTGTTCTATTTATATATTTTCCTCATAGGAAAACTTCCCAACAAATTAAAACCACACTTTTAATTTGCTCAATCAATATTGCAATTATAAACTCCATAGAAAACTGCCCAACAAATTAAAACCATGTTTTTAATTTGTTCAATCAATATTGCAATTATAAATAATGAATTTGCAATTTATTTCGGCAGTTACATGAGCAGAACAGTTTCTGGGAACCAGTTGCTGAGAACGAGGCGCCCGCCTCGACCCACCTGTGCGCCCGCCTCGTTGGTGCACAAACGGGCAGCCCCTTCGACTCCGTGCGCCCGCCTCGGGAAGCTGGGCGCCCGCCTCGGGCTGTCTCACATGGGCGGCACCTACTGGCCTCCAGGCGGCCGCTTCACCTAGGTCCAGGCGCCCGCCTCACCGCCAGAAACATTGGGTCAAGTTTTGGAAAAAAAAAATGCAAAAAGTGGGCTCGCGCGGACAGGCTATCTCGGAGCTACATTCGTGTCCGCAGGACGCGCATGCACATGAGTTCGGTAGTCCGAAGCCTATTTCGGTCCATGATTTGCACCCCCCCTGCGCACCTGTGCGCGAGAGAGAGCCTCTATGTACCACAATCTTACTCCCTACCAAAGTGTAGGAGTATTTAAACTTAGCCACTTTTTCATCTTTTTCCAATGTGGGATAACCACATTTTACCCATTTCAACCCATTAACTTTGAGCCTTCATATATCATTCATTTCTCAACCATTTTTGACAAATGAATATATGATTTCAATGTACTCATGGAGTAGAACACAATCCAACAATCAATTTGTCATTTTAACAAATAACAAATTAAGAAAATAACTCATTATTTCCTTCAAAACACACTTTTTTCCAACAATCCCCCACATGAAGGAATAATGCGGAATTGGTGATAAAGCCCGACAGACGAAAACTTGCATACGAAGATGTGGGAATGCCCATTGAATCTTCGCTCGTACAAGCATATTTACTCTACTCGCAAATCGATAGACGCGATGTCCTTGAATCGTTATGCTTTTTGTGTAGCCGATCATATGCTTGACACAAGTATCGTCCTAACATACTTCAATTCTCATAGCTATGTTCAATCATGGCCCCGAACATACGCCCGGTTCTCGCGAGAGGGTCTAAGAATTGAGCCTCACACAATTCTCCTCGAAGCGGCCCCACTTCTCTCTCACATAGGTGATTTCTTAAAGGTAACCCGTATTACCCCGCTCGAATTTTCGACGCGTAAGAATCATTAAAAGCCATATGCTTATCCTTGTCCTTTCGGGATGTCACTAACAGGAATGGACTTGGGGTTGATTCCCCCACATTGACGCTACAAGTCTTTTAACAGTTAGGTTGTCCCATTGAATCTAGTTCTTGGGATCTCCAGTCATCTAGATTGGGTTTTCCGCTGTTTAACTTTTAAGAGGCTTAAGTCCCATTCCCTCGTCGAGCTTTCAACTAACTCTCTATTTAACCCTTTGATTAACGGATCCGCTAAATTTTCCTTTGACTTAACATAGTCAATGGATATTGTGCCAATTGAGAGTAGTTGTCTAATGGTATTATGTCTTCGACGAATGTGTCTAGACTTACCATTATACATATGATTGTGTGCCCTTCCAATCGCTGATTGGCTATCACAATGTATACATATTGATGGCACGGGCTTCGTCCATCTTGGAATATCTTCTATAAATTGGCGTAGCCATTCGGCTTCTTCACCACATTTATCTAACGCTATAAACTCAGATTCCATCGTGGATCTAGCTATAACCATTTGTTTAGAAGATTTTCATGATATAGCAGCTCATGCTAATGTAAACACAAATCCGCTTGTAGACCTTGAGTCTTTTATATCAGATATCCAATTAGCATCGCTATACCCTTCAATTACCGTTGGATGTCTAGTATAGTGTAAAGCATAATCGCGAGTATATCTTAAGTACCTTAGTACTCTCACTATACCATTCCAATGTTCCGCTCCGGATTACTTGTATACCGACTCGCCTTGCTCACCGTGTAAGCAATATCCGGTCTAGTACAACTCATCAAGTACATTAGACTTCCAATGATTCTCGAGTATTCAACTTGAGAAACAGTGTCACCTCTATTCTTTGATAGATGTTGACTCATGTCTATTGGGGTTCTAGCAATAGCTAAGTCATCCTTGCTGAATTTCTCAAGAATTTTATCCACATAATGTGACTGGCTTAAAGCAAGTCCATTTGCCATTCTTGAAATTTTCAAGCCAAGGATTACGTCGGCTAACCCCATATCTTTCATGTCAAACTTTGAGTTCAACATATCTTTAGTGGACTTTATCATTTTATCACAACTTCCTATGATAAGCATGTCATCTACATAAAGACACAAAATGACGTAGCCATTTCCCGTGTCTCTAACATGGATACATTTGTCACATTCATTTATTTTAAATCCACTTTCCATCATGGCTTGATCAAACTTTTGATGCCATTGTTTTGGTGCTTGTTTCAAGCCATACAATGACTTTACTAACTTGCACACTTTATTTTCTTGCCCCGGCGCGTAAAATCCTTCCGGTTGCTCCATGTAAATTTCCTCTTCTAAATCCCCATTTAGAAAGGCTGTTTTAACATCCATTTGATGTACTTCAAGATTCCGCAATGCGGCTATTGCAAGTACAATTCTTATGGATGTTATTCTCGTAACCGGAGAATATGTATCAAAGTAATCAAGGCCTTCCTTTTGCTTGTAACCTTTAATTACAAGTCTTGCCTTATACTTGTCAATTGTTCCATCCGTCTTCATTTTCCTTTTAAAAATCCACCTATATCCTAGTGGTTTACTTCCTGGAGGAAGATCCACTAATTCCCAAGTGTGATTTTGTAAAATGGAATCAATCTCACTTTTAATGGCCTCTTTCCACAAAGGTCCTTCGGAAGAGCTCACGGCCTCTTTATAACTTTGTGGTTCACTTTCAAGCATATAGGTTAGAAAATCTGGGCCAAAAGATTTTTCTACCCTACCTCGTTTGCTCCGTCGAGGTTCTACCTCCGCTTCATCATTTTCATCATGATGATTTGTTCCTTCGACTTCTTCTTCTTCTATTGAATCATGTCTCCGTTTAGATGAACTTGCATCATCTCTTTTGCACGGAAACACATTCTCAAAGAAAGAAGCATTTCTTGACTCCATTATAGTATTCTTGTGTATATCTTGAATCTTCGATTCATGCACAAGAAACCTATAAGCACTACTATTGTGAGCATACCCAATAAATATGCAATCAATAGTTTTTTGGTCCAATTTTCACCTTTTTGGGAGGTGGTATTGAAACCTTTGCAAGACACCCCCACACTCGCATGTATTGGTATGATGGCACTCTTCCATGCCACAATTCATAGGGGCTCTTATTTACTTTCTTTCGGGGCATTTTATTTAACACATAATTTGCCGACAAGACGGCCTCTCCCCACATGTTATCCGGTAACCCCGAACTTATTAACATGGCATTCATCATGTCCTTTAGAGTCCGATTTTTCCTCTCGGCAACTCCATTGGATTGTGGGGTGTATGGTGGTGTTGTAACATGTTTAATCCCATGTTGAGCACAAATACCTTCAAACGGGAATTCATACTCACCACCACGATCACTTCTTATGACCTTTATTTTCCGGTTGAGTTGATTTTCAACTTCATTTTTATAGAGAACAAACTTCTCTATAGCCTCATCTTTACTTTTGAGAAGATACACATAACAATATTTTGTGCTATCATCAACAAAAGTCATAAAGTACTTATTGCCCCCTCGTGTTTGTGTTGACTTGAAGTCACATAAATCCGTATGAACCAACTCAAGTGGTTCATTATTTCTTACAACCGAATGGAACGGAGGTTTTGTAAACTTTGCCTCTACACAAGTTTCACATTTATGTTTGTAGTCTATTTTACATTTTGGTATGCAATTCATGTTAATTAATCTACGTATAGTATCATAGTTAACATGTCCTAGTCTACCATGCCACAAATTGGAAGACTCAAGCAAGTAAACGGAAGAATTATTCTTATTCATCACATTCATCTTAGGCTTGTTAGCCATTACATTGCTTTTAACAACCATAGCACTAAGCTTAAACATACCATCACAAACATAACCTTTGCCTACAAACATTCCACTTTTAGACAAAGTAACCATATCGGATTCAAACACAACACGAAACCCATGCTTAATCAAAAGCGATCCTGGACACCAGATTTTTCCGGATTTCGGGCACATAGAGCACATTGTTGAGAGTCAACTCTTTCCAGGAAGTCAACTTCAAAGACCACCTTTCCTTGACCTTTCACATCGGACGTGGCGAGAATTTCCCATGAACAATTTCTCACCATTTTCAAGGGCTTCAAAACTACTAAACATTTCTTTGTTTGAGCAAACATGTCTAGTAGCACCGGTGTCAATCCACCACTGATTTGGGTTTGAACCCACCAAATTCACCTCAGAAATTACCGCCGCCAAATTCATATCGGAAACTTCATTCGAGATGACATCCACCATGTTTGCTTGTTTCTTTGGCTTCCTACACTCGGAAGACTTGTGGCCCACAATGCCACAATTGTAACAAGTTCCACCGAACTTTTTCTTGGAGATTCCTCCCTTTGGCTTCAAACTAGAACCACCCTTTTGGGACCAAACTTGCCTTTGGCTTTGCCATTTGCCTTGCCATTGGCCTTGGAGCTATCAACATGCTCCACAACATTGGCTTTCGCCACAAGAAGATTATTCAACTTCTTCTCCGCAATCCTATTCTCTTCCTCAATCCGAAGACGAATAGCAAGCGCTTCAACATTCATTTCCTTTCGTTTGTGTTTAAGATAATTCTTGAAATCTTTCCAAGCGGGAGGCAACTTTTCAATTATTGCCGCCACTTGAAAGTTTTCACTAATTACCATCCCTTCGGCATGAATTTCATGAATGATTATTTGCAACTCTTCCACTTGACTTTTAACAGTTTTTGAGTCCACCATTTTGTAATCGAGAAAACGGCCCACAATGAATTTCTTTGTGCCCGCGTCATCGATCTTATATTTATATTCCAAGGACTCCCAAAGTTCCTTTGCAGTTTTCTTAACACTATACACATTGTATAGCGTATCTGACAATCCATTAAGGATGTAATTTCTGCAAAGAAACTCGGAATGCTTCCAAGCATCAAGAGCCGAGATGGCTTGCCCATCCGTCTCATTCTCACCCAACTGTGGCGGATCTTCCTTAAGAAATCTCGCCAAGTTCAAGGTAGTCAAATAGAAAAGCATCTTTTGTTGCCATCTTTTAAAGTCTTGGCCAACAAACTTTTCCGGTTTCTCACCATGATGGTTCGAAACAGTTTGGACAACCACCCTTTGAGAGTTGGTTTCCACACGAAGCGCTTCCTCCACACGAGGATTCTCGGAGTTGAGATCCCAAGAACTAGATTCAATGGGACAACCTAACTGTTAAAAGACTTGCAGCGTCACTGTGGGGGAACCAACCCCAAGTCCATTCCTGTTAGTGACATCCCGAAAGGACAAGGATAAGCTTATGGCTTTTAATGATTCTTACGCGTCGAAATTTCGAGCGGGGTAATACGGGTTATCTTTAAGAAATCACCTATGTGAGAGAGAAGTGGGGCCGCTTCGAGGAGAATTGTGTGAGGCTCAATTCTTAGACCCTCTCACAGAACCAGGCGTATGTTCAGGGCCATGAATGAACATAGCTATGAGAATTGAACTATGTTAGGACGTTACATGTGTCAAGCATATGATCGGCTACACAAAAAGCATAACGATTCAAGGACATCGCGTCTATCGATTTGCGAGTAGAGTAAATATGCTTGTACGAGCGAAGGTTCAATGGGCTTTTTCCCACACCTATCGTATGCAAGTTTTCGTCTACCGAACTCTATCACCAAACTCGTCATCAATTTCCTTCATGTGGGGGATTGTTGGAAAAATTTGTTGTTTGTGAAGAAAATTGTGTATTTTTCTTATTTGAATCGTTTGTCGTTCGACAAAGATTATTGTGGGTTTATGTTCCATTTAGTGAGAACATTAAAATGGTATATCTAGATGTCCAATTTATTATTGGATGTGAAGGATATGATAGCTCAAAATTGGTGGGTTTAAATTATAAATTATGTTTTAAATTTAACCCAATATTGAAGTAACGGTAAAATGATTAATTGGGATCATTACTTGCAATAAGAGTTACAAAATGTGGAGAGACTCTCCATGATTGCAAGTATAATTGCTCCCATAATAATCAAGTTTAATTGAGGGACTTTTGGTGGAGCTATAAGTGTGTAACCCACAAATGAAAGAAATAATTTTTCCTTCAATCTTCCTCCTTCCTCTTGAAATTTGTTCATCTTTTTCTTTGGCCTCCTAGATTAGTTTTGAGTGGTGATTTTGTTCAAGCATAGTGAGATTCGCCCGAAAACTTTAAGTGCAAAGTTGTTCCGGTTCATCCGTTTTATCCTGGGAGACTAACTTCCATTGAAGACCTCGAGCACTCGTAGTGAGGGGGCGAATTAGTCTTAAGGAGAGTGTGTCACACACGACTCGGATTCAAGCAAATTCAAGATGACGATTCAAGGAGGTTACGGCACGGATTCAAGCAAACTCAAGACAATGAATTTACGGTTTTCTCTTTATTATTTTTATGTTGTATATTATATTTCAATTCATTGTAATTCTTTTCTCATTTGTGCTCGATTGTATAGATTTTGTCTAACAATTACTGCACTAGGAAAGCTTTAATAGGTAAGCATTTCACTATCCATTACAGTATTTTTTTTCTATTGGTTTGTTAATAAGTCCAGCACAATAAGCTAACTGAATTTACTCAAGGTTTGTACATCCAATATTAAGTTTTGAGCAAAAAAAAAAAAAAATCATGAAACTTCTTGTGTCGTCTCAATTGTGTCAAAAACTTTCTTTTCTCTAAATGGTTGTACGCAGAGATGATCGTAAATGTTGTGGCAGTGGCTACCTAAGAAATATAATGTTGTAAGTGCACTTGTTATTTTATGTTTTTTTCTGTACACTTCCAATAATGTAATTACATGGATTAACTCACTTTGACCTCAACCCTTTGATGCAAACAAGCTTTTGGTTGCAACCAATATATCTAGTTTATGTTCTTCATTTATTGTTGTTAGACTATACTCGTTGAGCTAGAGCTTTGAGCTTTGTTCAAGTTCATTTGGTTGGTATGTGCTTCATTACACTATCTAGATAAGTTCCTGGGTTCCTAGGTTATTAGTTATTATTTTTTATGAGAGACTTGTCCATGATTGTTATATCCCCCTAAATTATATATTAAGAGAAATGCAAAATGAAATTTTATTTTATTATGATTCTTATATTAATACAATTCTTGTTATTTTTTCAGGTTCTTTTCTAGTAATGAAATTTGAGTTTCTTTGGAGAGTAAGACAAGAAGAGGTGCAATGGGGACAAATATTACTAGTTTTGTATTATTATTTTTTTTATCTTTATATTTGATATTTGTATGCGATTGAATGATGTAGATACAATTACATTTTTTAATAAAATGATTTGATGTTAGTGATAATATTGTGTATGATTGTCTTGGAGTTGTTTTAGTAAATTAAATCCCATTAGGATACTAGGAGTTGTTCTTGTGTGAAACTAGTTCTAGGATAAACTATCCTAGAACCTGTTTTGCTAAAGTGCCTTTTCTAGTTCAA
This sequence comes from Adenophora triphylla var. japonica, assembly GCA_022495995.1. Lineage (NCBI taxonomy): Eukaryota > Viridiplantae > Streptophyta > Magnoliopsida > Asterales > Campanulaceae > Adenophora > Adenophora triphylla. Next base: position 210,470 of record JAFEMH010002970.1, on the reverse strand, counting down.
TAAAGTGTCTGTTGCAATATAAACAAAGTGTTTGTTCTATTATGACACTAATAAACATATTTAAATCGGTTGTAATGTTAAATAATGCGGTGATATTGTTGAAAAAATAGTGCCTGTTGTAGTGTTAAAAAGTGCCTGTTGTAGTATTGAAAAGTGCCTCTTGTAGTATTGAAAAATGTCTGTTGTAATATTGAAAAGTATCAAAGTGAATTAAAAAACACATGCCTGTTATAGTGTTAAAATATGCCTCTTGTAGTATTCAGAAGTGCCTTCTGCAGTATCAAAAAGTGCCAGGTGAGTTTCAATTATTTACAATGTTAAAATGTGCCTGTTGTTGTGTAGAAAACTGCCTCTTATAAGTTTCAATTATTTACAAAAATGCCATCGCACATTTTGAGAAGTTCTATTTATTTACAAAAATGTCACCCCGCCTATTTAAAAACACGTTCTACACTCAGACGAGCGTAGAACACGTTTTACAAGAGATTTTTCACGGATACTAGGGTTGCGATATGAAAATATAATATTATATTTATTTATTTCAACTATAATAAACAACATAATTTCTAGACCTGACAATCGGGTTGGGTTGAGTTGGGTTGGATTGAGTCGGGTTAAAGCGGGTAACGGGTTGAAGCGGGCAACAGGTTGAGACGAGTAATACTTGTTACAACCCATTTAACATACGGGTCAAATGAGGCGGGTCGACTCGGATAACCCGATAAGCTCGACTCTTTTTTTTCTTTTGAATTACTCGGCTAGAAAAAAATAGTTTTCAAAAATAAATTAATTTTTTTGACCCGACAGTGGGGGTGGGGGTGTGGTGGGGCAGAGGGTGGTAGTAGTGAGTGGGGTGGGGTGGAGGGAGGGGGAAGGGGTGGGTTGGGTAGGGGTAGGGGTAGGGGTGGGTTGGGTGGGTGGGGGTGGGGGTAGTGGTTGTTAAGACTAAATTTAAAATGATTTAATTTTTATGACTCGGGGGTAAAAATAAATTTAAAATGATTAAATTATTTTTGACCCAGGGGGTAGGGGTGGGTTGGGTGGGGGAGGGGTGGGTGGGGGTTCCAGTACATAAAGAGAGTTGCATGTGATTATGAAGTAAATGAAGGGTCAGTCACAATGATATTGGGCACAGAGGAAAGAAAACCAATAATCATGGTTTTGTTTTGTGCTCGGATGCACTTCATTTCTATCTAGAATGTTGTCCAACTTATCGGAGTGGGGTGGGGGGTGCGAGGGCAAGGGGTGGGGGTTGTTAAAAAAAATTTAAATGATTAAATTTTTTTTTTTTTGACCCGACGGGGGGGGAGGGGTTGGGGGTGGGAGGGCAGGGGGTTGTTAAAAAAAAATTAAATAATTAAATTTTTTTCTTATCCGATGGGGGAAGGGGGTAGGGGGTTGGTGGGGTGGGTTGGGGCAGGGGGTTAAAACTAAGTTAATGTACTTAAAATCACAGCTCGTTTCTCATTTAAAAAATCCCTTTATTTTGGTTCATCTCCCTATCAATATAAATATAACGGGTTGACGAGTTGACTCGCTTTAACTCGTTAAATTTAACGGGTTAAAGCGGGTAACTCGTTTCAACCCGAAATTGTTAATGAGTTTGGTCGGGTCGGGTAATTAGCGAGTTGGATTGAGCGGGTTTTTGGGTAATGGGTAAAAATTGACAAGCCTAATAATTTCCCACCAATTTTTTGGCGCTTTTTTGCGCCATTTCTTTTTATTATTTTCAATTCTTATTAGGGTCGGTAGTTTAGAGACATAAATAACCTTTTTGGGACGGTGACGAGCGTCCTAAACTTTTTGAGTCGCATGTTTATTAGGACTCTCACTTCCCGTCCTATTAGCCGACCTAAATACTATTTAGGATGAAAAACAGACTTCTTGAGTCGGCATTTGCCCGACCCTAATGCATTCTTTTCTAGTAGTGGGTTTAGGGTTAGGGGTTAGGGTTTAGGGTTTTAGGTTTAGGGGTATAAGTATATGATTTAGGATTTAGGGGTTGGAATATAAGTATATGAGATTTGAGATTTAGGGTTTAGGGTTAGGATATAGAGGTAGTGGTGCGTGGCGGTGGTAGTATAGTGGTAGTGGTAGTAGTTGTGATAGTAGCGGTAGTAGTGGTGGTAGTGGTGGTGGTAGTAGTAGCTGTGGTAGTAGTGGTGGTAGTGGTAGTAGCGGTGATAGTAGTAGTGGTGGTAGTGGTACGTAGTGGTAGTGGTGGTAGTAGTGGTGGTCGTGGTAGTATGTGGTGGTAGTAGTGGTAGTGGTAGTATAGTGGTGGTGGTGGTGGTGGTGGTGGTGGTAGCAGCGGAATAATTTCGTCGGTGTTAATTTATTTATTTTTAATGTTTTTAGCTCTATTTTTATGTTATTTTAATTTATGATTTATTTATTTTTCAAAAATAATATTTATTGACTTATATTTATTTTTTTGAAAGTAATTTGTTATATTTTATTTAAAGTAATTTTTATGTTTTATATAAATAAAATACTGATATTAATTAAATTAAAAATACCACCGGCGGAATACCATTCCGTCGGTGCACAGAGCCAAGTCATCAATCCCCATGTTTTCGTAATAACCAGCGACGGAAATTTCGATCGCTGAGTTAATTTTTTTAATTAATTTTTTTTTCAGCGACGGAATATTCCGCCGGTAACATAAAAATTGAATTAAAATAAATTAAGTCAGCGACGGAAATTTCTGCCGTTGAATTAATTTATTTTAATTAATTTTTTATTTCACCGGCGGAATATTCCGTCGCTGAAAAAACAATTTAATTAAAATAAATTAATTCAACGGCGGAAATTTCCGTCGCTGACTTAATTTATTTCAATTCAATTTTTATTTCACCGGCGGAATATTCCGTCGCTGAAAAAAAATTAATTAAAATAAATTTCGTCAGCGACGGAAATTTTCGTCGGTGATCACTGGCGGAATACAATTTCCGTCGGTGTACACCGGCGAAAATTGGTCTGACGAACCACTGCGACGGGCTGTCAGCGGCGGACCACCGACGGAATAATTCCGCCGGTGAATGAGCTTTAGTGACGGAATTGCTATTCTAGCGGCGGAAAATTTCGCCGCTAAAACACGTTTATCTAGTAGTGGTACTATTTGGCAAAGCCCGGTTACACGTGAGAGGGCGTGTTAGAGATATTATCGCATATCGAAAATTGATAAACCTTACTTATAACATATAAAAATCATGAATCACTCTCCCTGACACTAATTGATTTTAACGTGAAATCTCAGAGTAGATCCTTCGATTCTTTCTTGGTTTTCATTTACTCTGTTACAAAATAAATATTCTAAAAAATTAAAATTATTAAAAGTGAATATGATTTTTTTTAAAAAATATTCACTTTTGAACAGAGTAGATCCTTGGAACAGAGGGAGTAAATTTTTCCACGACAACGAAAAGAAAATACCTTAGGTCATCCCCATCTGTGACTCTCCAAGTGAGAGTCACCCCCCAAAAAAAAAAAAAAAAAAAAAGCAAAGGAAAGTCACGAAATTTGGTGACTCAGGCAATCGACCAACCGTCGGTTGACCAGGTTGTGCAATTTTTTTTTTTTTTTTTTTTTTTTTTGATCTAATTATTTTGATTTTGTATTTATATAAATATATTTTTAAAATTAATATATTTTATATATTAATTTTATTTTTAAAAGGTTGGGTTGGGTTGGGTCGAGGTCACTGATGGGAGTATAAATTATATAAGGTTGGGTTGGATTGGGTTGGGTGAGAGAAATTAATATTTTATTTGAGGTTGAGTTGGATCAGGATCACTGATGGGAATGGTCTTAGGGGTTAGGGGGAGAATATCTAGAACTGGCTGCTTGAGATTAAAGCAGACTTTTCTTTCTTTAGAAAAGTACAAAAATAAAGTGGCCTAGGCTGATCTGGGGCGTATACGGTTCCGAGGCAGGGCGCATGCAGTTGAACAACAGGCAATGCAAGCTATAATAAGGTGAAGGATTGAGATTGTATGCTATATGAAGTGAAGCTGTATCAACAAATGAGATCACGAAACTGAGCAAAATGAATAAAATGCCATTAATGAAATACAAAATTGAGGACCATTTAGATTTTAATCTCCTCCTCCGCATCTCCTAATTACTTTTGTGTGCTAGAAGATTATGTAAGAAAACAAATTATGATTTTTCCAAAATTTGAAATTCTTATTGATTCATGAAGAATATATATGTTACAAGTAATTTTTGGCCGAAGAAATTCTAAAGGAAAACTCAATTAAAGGAAATAAATTAAAGAGTAAAACGGAATATGGAAACTAAATCCCGTCAGAATTTGGCTTGGGCGGTCGCCCACTTGAACAGAAGTTTCAACATCGTTTGGCTTTGAACTTGGGCGGTCGCCCACTTGGCTTGGGCGGTCGCCCACCTGTACAGAAAGTTTATCAACGTTGGTTTTTGCACTTGGGCGGTCGCCCACTTGGCTTGGACGGTCGCCCATCTGTACAGAGGAAATAACGTTACTTGAAACAGGAGCTGGGCGGTCGCCCACTTACACAGGATCATCAGCATCATCTTCACACCCTCCCTCAAGTTGAGCATGGGGATTTAGAATACCCAACTTGCTAACAAGTAAATCAAATTGTTGTTTTTCAAGAGCCTTAGTAAAAATATCTGCAAGCTGCGTCTTAGTAGGGACATAGGAAGGAGAAATAAGACCATCCGAAATGGCATCATGAACAAAGTGGCAGTCAATTTCAATATGCTTTGTCCGTTCATGGAATACGGGGTTTTTGGCGATATCAAGGGCTGACTGACTATCGCAGAAGATGTTGATCGCCTTCAGATGATGTACACCAAGGCTTAAAAGTAATTCCTTCAACCATTTCAATTCACAGGTAAGGGCAGCCATAGAACGATATTCAGCCTCGGCAGACGAACGAGACACCGTGGTTTGTTTCTTCGTCTTCCAAGAGATAGAGGAATGACCAAGAAACACAAGTCATCCAAAGAGAGAACGACGAGTAATAGGACAGGCTGTCCAATCTGAATCACACCATCCTTGCAGTGTGAGCTCACTATCAGCACGAAGAAGGATACCTTGACCAGGTGTGCTTTTGAGATAACGAATGACTCGCAGTGCTACATCCCAATGATCCTTGCAAGGTTCCTTCATAAATTGAGACAGAATGTGAACCGAGTATGCCAAGTCTGGACGAGTGACTGCCAAGTAAATGAGACGACCAACCAATCGTCTATAATGTTCTGGATCATCCAGAAGAGCACCAGTGGCAAGACCGAGTTTATGATTCGGTTCAATAGGAAAGCCAGATGGCTTAGCTCCCAATAGCTCAACCTCGGATATAATGTCCAAGGTATACTTGCGTTGGCACAAAAACAGGTCAGATGAGCTACGATCAACTTCAATACCCAAAAAATACTTCAAGGAGCCAAGGTCCTTCATCTTGAAACATTCACTTAGATACTTTTTGAAAGACTGTAAGGCAGCGGAATCGTTCCCAGCTATAATGAGATCGTCAACAAACACAAGAATGTTCATATGAATCGTACATTTGGTGAATGTGAACAAGGAATAATCAGAGTAAGACTACAAGAAACCATAATGTTTCAAGGAAGCCACAAGCTTAGCAAACCAACAACGCGGGGCTTGCTTCAGGCCATAAAGGGATTTGCGAAGACGACAAACCATATTAGGTTGGTTGGAATGAAAACCCGGAGGAGGTTTCATGTAGAGCTCTTCTTGAAGATCACCATGCAGGAAAGCATTATGCACATCCATCTGATGTAGTTCCCAATTCTTTGAGGCAGCAATGGCAAGAAAGGCTCGAACGGTGACCATCTTGGCCACAGGAGCAAAAGTTTCCGTGTAATCAATCCCTTCTTTCTGATGATTACCAAGGACTACCAAACAAGATTTGAGTAGTTCAACTGTGCCATCAGATTTGTACTTAATTCGATAGACCCACTGGATACCAAGAGCACGCTTACCATGCGGTAGAGGAACCACAGTCCATGTGCCATTATCTTCCAAGGCACGAATTTCAGCCTGCATGGATTCCTTCCATCCATCTTGTGACATAGCCTCACGGAAAGTCCTAGGCTCTTTAGCCAAGGTAATAGCTGCAAGAAAGTTACGATATTTCACAGAAAAATTGTCACAGTTTATATAGTGAGCTATGGGATAAGGGGTACCTGAGGAGCCGACAGGAGTGGAGTGTTCGGAGGATGGACTAGCAGAAGTAACAGTAGCAGCAATATAATCTCGAAGTAGAACGGAGGGTACTTTCGTACGCATGCCCCTCCCTAAAGCCTCTTGCTCAGAAGGAGAGGTGTCTGTCGTAGGAGCAGAAGAGATCTCTGTAGGAGTAATATCTTCAAAAACTGTAGTTACGGAATCAGGTACATCTGTAGGAGCTACTGTCAAAGGTTCTGAAACGACATCTGCCATGTCCGGGTAATCAAGAAAGGCGAAATCAGCCTCTTGTTTAATAATCTCCACAGAATCCGGGGAATGAGGCACAGACGACAAATCACTGTAAGGAAAATTGTTCTCAAAAAATTTCACATCCCGGGAGATAAAAAATTTCTTTGTCTCTAGATCGAACAACTTCCACCCCTTTTTGCCAAGAGGATAGCCCACAAAAATACATTTTCGGCTACGACTAGCAAACTTATCTCCCTTCGCTTTCTGATTATGAGCATAACACAAGGAACCAAAAATCCGAAGAGAGTCAAAGAAAGGTAATTTTCCGAACAAAACCTCATAGGGAGTCTTATTGCCTAAGAGGAGAGTGGGAATTCGGTTAATCAAGTGGGCAGCAGTAAGAACTGCTTCTCCCCAAAAGAAAATTGGTAAATGAGCCTGAAATCTAAGAGCTCTAGCAATATTTAGAATGTGACGATGTTTTCGCTCGACTCGACCATTTTGTTGGGGGGTACCAATACAAGATGTTTGAAAAGTGATGCCAGTGGAGAAGAAATAATCAAGCATGCAATTAAATTTAGTCCCATTATCAGATTGGACAACCTTAATTTTCTGAAAAAACTGACGCTCAACCATTGCAATAAAAGTCATAAACATACGAAAAACTTCGGTTTTATCGACCAACAAATAAACCCAAACAGCTCGGGAAAAGTCATCTACTAAAGTTAAAAAATACCGTGCACCACAAGAGGAAGAATGAGTGTATGCACCCCACAAATCACAGTGAACTTTCTCAAAAATTCTAGTAGACTTATGGTCACTAACAGGAAAACTATCTCCAGATTGTTTAGCCCTAAAACAAGTATCACAAGGTTTAAGTAAACTGTCATAAGTACCACGAACAGGAGGAAGAAGCTTTACTACATTCTCGGAAGGGTGCCCCAAGCGATTATGCCACAACTCCAACACAGAAGGCGATTCGGTAACAGAGACATTATATGCTGAAGATGTGCCACGAAAGTAGTAGAGTCCATCCCGCCTAACACCCATTCCAATCAGGTTCCTCGAGAGGTCCTGTATAGCACACATAGATGAGTTAAATTGGACAGTGCAATAAATATCGTCAGACAGTTGAGAAACTGAAATTAAATTGCAGCTTAAATTCGAAATAAAAAGAACATGAGAGAGAGTAATGGTGTCCGTCAGACGAACGAAACCCTCAGTATGAGCCAAAACTGATGACCCATTAGGCAAACCAACAGGACAAGCCGGTATAGTCCGAGAATCAAGAAGATACGAGGCGTTTCCGGTTACATGATTTGAAGCACCTGTATCAATTACCCACGAAGTTAGATCAAACTTACCATGAAGGCGATCATTTGAGATTTGGGTATTACCAACAAGGCTTGTCAAAGCCTGCCATTGTTCAGCTGTAAAAGATGAAGAGGAAGCCACAGATGGAGATCCTACAGCAGCTGCACCAACATTAACAGGGCCACGATCCGGTGTTGTTGTAGATCCGATGCGAGGAGAACCCCTACCTCGCCCATTCTGCGGACGACCACCGTCGCGGGGATTGGATTTGTGTTGCTCAAACCACCAATCTGGATATCCATGCAATTCAAAGCATGTGGTACTATCATGTCCCGTTTTCTTACAATGAGTACATGTGAGATGAGATTTATCAGGGTTGTCATGACTACGAGCTCCACTAGTACGAACAGAAAAACTAACCACATCTTCAAGAACAGGTTTGGCAAGACGAACCCGCTCATCCTGAGCCACCAATTTATATGCCCTATCAAGACCAGGAAGAGGATCCATAGATAAAATATTGGTGCGAGTATTGGCATGATACTCGAAATTCAAACCCATAAAAAATTGATGAAGCTTCCCTATCTCTCTGCGATCTGCATGTTGCTGAGCAGCCGAGCAGTTGTCACAACAAGTACAATTGATCAGAGGTTCATGACTATGAAGTTCTTCCCACAACCCGGTCAATTTACCAAAATATGTGGCCACATACATACCCTTAGTTTGCTCACAACGAGCAATAGAAGAGTTTAATTGTTGAATGCGTGGACCGTCAACCACAGCATAACGATTCTTAAGGGAGTCCCACAAACGTTTAGCATCTCTAAAGTTCGAGAGAGTGCTTTTAACGTTGGATTCAATAGTATTCATGATCCAAGAAATCAACATGGCATGAATAGTATTCCAATCAGATGTGGTGCAGGGAAGAACAGGTGTATGATGCCGCTTTGATACCATGTAGGAAAACAAATTATGATTTTCCCAAAACTTGAAATTCTTGTTGATCCATGAAGAATATATATGTTACAAGTAATTTCTGACCGAAGGAATTCCAAAGGAAAACGGAAAACTCAATTAAAGGAAATAAATCAAAGAGTAAAACGGAATATGGGAACTAAATCCCATCAGAATTTGGCTTGGGCGGTCGCCCACCTGTACAGAAAGTTTATCAACGTTGGTTTTTGCACATGGGCGGTCGCCCACTTGGCTTGGGCGGTCGCCCATCTGTCATCTGTACAAAGGAAATAACGTTACTTGAAACAGGAGCTGGGCGGTCGCCCAAAGGATCTGGGCGGTCGCCCACTTGCACAAGATCATCAGCATCATCTTCACAGATTATCATCTTGTTTTACATTATAAATGTATCGCACAAACTAAAAAACATATACTCCGTAATATATTTATAAGTATATCATAAATAATGCTAAGTGGTCGGGTCATGAGCTTGTACGAAAATAGTAAATACTCTCCCTTACACACGATTAAATGTCACACTTTTTATTTTGTTTTATTTCAATGTAAATATTGCATTTCTAAAATAGATTATTATGTTTGATGATTTTCTCAAGCTACCGCTTCTTAAAGAAAATTATAGTCATGTATTTTAGTACGAGTGCAGTACGAGAGATGGGGATCTAAGAAAACATAAAAGGGGGGGGGCTTAAAAATTGAAATTATCAATAGCATTATTGCAAGTGTTATAAAAAAGGTTGATAATAAATTGATAAAACTTTCATTATCACACACAACCAAAGTTTGAAAACAGTTAGTAAAAACAAGTTTTGCAGTGAAAATGAACACAAAAAATAGCTTTTGCTCAAGCTATATAAACTTGAGTGTGTCTTTTAACCGAGATCTTCTATTCACAATGAAATATGATTACAATACCGAATGTTCCCTAGCTCTATAACAATGAATCACTAGAAACTAATAATATCAAATACGAAATTCTATAATAGCCACGACACAATCAAATACAATGGCGTTGAAAGTGAAAAAGGATTCGTGGGAGGAAGAATCTAAAAGAGCCGAGTAGTATTTGACCTTTTCTTTTGCAAGTTGTGTGTAATATCTCGACATGTTATTGTTGTCTACATCCTTGCCTTTTTATAGCATCCGAATACTTGTAGGCTACTTAATGTTACAGCTTGTGCGAACTTGGCTAATTGGGAGGAGTGGTTGAGCATGTGGCTAAAGAAAAAATCTAATTCCTTTAATTTAGCAATCACTTTTCATTGAGCCAAATTCTTAACTTTAATCTCTTGTACCCACGTGCTTTTCTCTACTCGTTCTCTTCTAAGTTCAACAACTTCAGCCTTTAACAAGTCTTCCCACGTGACTCGCTCATTTATACGAGTTATGCATAAATCTCAATTTATGCGTAACTCTCTTTGACTCATTGTTCCACGTTTGTAGCTATCTTCCTATTGTTACAACCTTTATTTTAGACCAACAAAAACATATATTTTGTAACTATAATTATACATTAGTATAATATAACATGTGAAAAAAATATCCAACTATAATCTCAAACTTTGTCTGATAACACTGTAAAAAGTGTTGCCATCACTTGTAATAACACGTTAGTCGGATAACACTTAAAGTTAAAGGATGTTAGCATTACTTGTTATAACACCACTATTCTGTACTTACAAAAACATTTACTTTATCAACTGACATTTAGTTCGAAAGGGAGGGGGTAACATTTTTTACTCTAATTATTTATTCTCATATTTATCATTATTATTTAAAAAAAAACAATTTCTATTCAAAATAAGAATGAAACAAATAATTTAAATTTGGTGGAAATGAACTAATGTAATAAACTAGAATTAATCCGTCTGTAAAAAATTTAGTGTATGAATGGCAGATTTCTTTTTCAAAATATTCTCTTTTAAAAAAATATATCAAAAAATAACAACTCTTCCAAAATATTAACCAAAATGCCTCATTTATTGAAACTCGCTACACATTTTCATTTAAGCTCGCTTCACGATGTAGGAGTTTAAATTTTAATATTAAAAAAAAAACATTAAATTGAACTCGCTACTTGCTTTTGCTTTTGCTTGAAATAGAAATAGCGAGTTCTAACTTTCCATGACACATTAACTACAATAATACTTCTCCGTCTCCGTCTCGCTTTAAATTACAAAATAAAAATATAAAAATTATATTTTAATAAAGAAAACTAAAAGAAAATATTATTTTTTTCCGTCTCAAATAAATATTTTAAAAAATGTATTTATGTAAAAAAATTATTTTCTTAATTTCAAAAATGAATATTACTTTCGCCTCAAAATAAATAACAAAAAAATACTACTACATTTTTTGTCCAAAAAATTGAACATTACTTATTTCATCCCAAAAAATAATTCTTTTTTTAAATGTTCATTGAGACGAAGGAAGCAATGTTCATTTTTTTTTTATATAGAAAGTAGTATTAATTTTGGCACGAAAGTAATATTTATTTTTGAAATGAAGGAATTTTTTTTATTAAAGAAGTAGAATTTTTTTCTATGTCCAAAAATAAATGAACATTGCTTCCTTCGTCTAAGTCAATGAACATTTTAAAAAAGAATACTAATTTATTCGTATCAAAAATTAATGTTCATTTTTTTAGACAAGGACACTAGCATTATAAGCATTAATTTTTAGAAAAGAATACTACTTCGTTTAAAAAAATATTACTTCCTTCGTCCCTTAGTCCCAATGAATATTTTAGAAAATAATACTAATTCATTCGTCTCAAAAATTAATATCATCTTAATGTCATATTTTGAGACGAATACATTAACATTACAAACATTAATTTTAGAGGCGAATAATGAAGTAGTATTATTTTATAAAATATTCATTGGAATGAAGAAAATAATGTTCATTTTTTTGGACAAAAATGTAGTAGTATTTTTTGATTATTCATTTTGAGTCGAAAGTAATATTCATTATTGAAATGAGGGAAATAATTTTTTTGCAAAAGTACATTTTTTAAAGTATTTACTTGAGACGGAAAAAATAATATTTTCTTTTATTTTTCTTTATTAAGACATGATGCTGCAGGAATTGTGCTTATCAATAATCCTCCACGTGGCAAGATTAATCACCTGGCTCCTTGACCTGAAATCAGAACCCACGACTAGCCGGATGTGTCTCCGGCGAAGACACTCGGGCGTGAGAGTAAGATAACGGTATATTATAGCTCAAAATGTATTGAATAGTGAATTCCGATAACAAAATGGCAGTTACCTTTTACCGTTTGGTAGTGATGAAGTATTTATAGGAAAAAGTGATGTATTTTTGGGGAGGCAACATGTCCTCCGAGATTGTAGCGGCAGTTACTTGGTCGTGGGCACGTATCTATAACGGTCCCTGATTTGTAGGGATGTGGTTATGAGAATTGTTTAACCAAATATGCCGGCAAGTGTCAGGTCGTCATTTGTTAATTTAGGTCGAGGTCGCCACTCGTGGAATGGTCGACCCGACCGTCTGGGTAGAGCATGGTTCGTACCCGAATTGTAGTAATGGATCATGAGGTCGGACTAAGTTAGGCTCGGGACCCGGTAGGCTCGGACCATGGGCTTAGTCGATCCGATGTTTGAGATGGGCCTTGGGCCTTGTTCTAATTGGATCAGTCTCGTTGAGAATGTGGGTGCCAATGCTATCTGTGATTGGGCTTTACTTGCTTAGCCCATCTTGACACTTTTGGTATGTTCAGTGGCCCCCAACTTTCGAGTGGACTTTGTCGACTTGGAAGTTAAGGAAATCTTTGACGAGAATTGCTTTACTCGCAGGTCGCTACTCATTCTGAGGTATAGTCGACCTTTGATGACGTGGCACCATCCTGGTCGTTGGCGATGAACGGTAGGAGATGAAGGAGCGCCGATTTTAGTAATGATTGCAATTTCGACGCTTGGAACTCCTTCTCGAAAACCGCTTTAGCTTTTAATTTTGGAAAATTAATTCCTATTTTCTTTTCCCCTTCCAAATTTAGGAAAATAGAAATACTCGCCTTCTTCCCAAATTCGAATTCTTACCGTTTCCAAACTCTCCTTCTCCGGCGATAATCACGGAATTGCAAAGCAAGATTTAAAACTCGCTTCTCGGCTTCAAAGAACGAACTCCCTTTCGTAATCAATTAAGGTATTTCCCTTGTATATTTGCTTTAAGGCTTTGATTTCGCCAGTGTTTAATTCTGCCATGGCTAGGACCTTTAGTAGTGAACCAGGAGCTTGGTACGGGTATTGCATTGTTAACCGTAGAGTATGTAAGCACATAAACGGTGGGTGGAGAGAGATGTCATTGAGCGAGTGTGTCTCTATCTTGACCAAAGTGGGAGTTGAACTTTAGTGAAATAGGGTTGCTGGGCCAGGAGAAATTGAAAATGTGGTGATTGACGACTCAAATGTTGTCGCTTTTCATCTATTTCATGAATTGCTTGATCATATCACTTTGTTTTATGTTAGGGATGTCCACAAACCCTCTTTCCTTAGGAACAGAATAGGTTTTCCAGGGGAGTTTAGGTCGCCCTTAGGTAGGTCGACTGAATGTGATCATAGGATCGACTCCCGTTTCTCCTTCTTCTTGTACGTATATGACAACTCAAGAAGGAAATGCCGCTTCGACCTCTTCAGCCCCCGAATTGTGGATGCGTTTGACTCCTCCGTTGTACCGGGGAAGAACGAGAGAGGATATATACTCAGAGGCCTCTTCGAGGAAAGAAAAATATGGAGTCCCGATATGACATGGTTTATGATTTCTGTGGAGTAAGTAGAGTGGATTATAGGATAACCATCCTTAGTAAGGCGGACTTTATGGCCAAGTTCCGTACCAGCTTCACTACTGATGTCACTAGGGTGGCCTTCTTTTATGGACGCTTGAGGCGGGGTTGAGGTTGCCCTTAGATCCCTTTATCAACGAGTTTCGGAGTGCATGGATGCTCTTCCCCTCCACTGGGGCCAACACTTGCAGAGTACTAGTGTGCTTTGCCATGGTATGTAGGTTTCTAGGCCATGAACCTTGCATGAGAGTCTTCAAGGAATTTTTCGCTCCAAAGCTCGACAAGGCAGATTGGGGTATTAGTACTCCTTCCAAACCCAATTCTCCAAAATTGTTTGCCAACCTTCCCAACAAGCATAGCAGCTGGAATTCCCATGTGGTAGTTGTAGAGAGTAGGCTGGGATGGGAGTTCCCCTTGCCAAATAGTGAGTCTGACACTATTGACGAGGAAAACTACTGGGAGCCTCCATGGCACCAAACCTTGTATAGGAAGTTGTGCGCGTTGGTCAAGAAAGGGCCCATTAGCTGGGAGGTGCTAGGGACGACCAAGTATACCTAGATCCAGGCTGGGATGATGCCTGGGGATGGAGTGGTAGAACCCCTTGTTCCCGTATTGAGAGGCTGTGTATATCCTGACCGGGTTACTCATTCCTTGGGTAGGTTGAAGGAGAACTGTCAATTTTGTCAGAAGAATGAAAATTACTGCAAAGACCACGGAGAGCATGTTGGTGGTAAGGATTTACTTGACCTGCATTCATTAGCTCGTCCATTGTTAACTTGCATAAGTAACTTATCATTGGCACATAGCTTTATTTTTAGCTGCATACACAACTCTTAGATCGTCCGTTGCCTCTTCAATTGTTTACTCGTAGAACTGTTTCGAATTGCCGAGCTAACACTTGATTTCTTTGATGTCGTGTAGTTTTAACTCCCGAACAAGAAGCGAATATGGTGCGTATTGTTGGGGTTTCTGATAAGAGGAAAGCCAAGAGGGCTCATGGGCCTGCCAATGCTAAGGCGAGCAGAGAGAGAGAAGCTACTACTAGGAACAATTTGCTCCCGAAGGATGTCGCTGGAATGATCCCAATGGAAGAGGTCGAGTTGGAAGACCCTTTGCAAAGCGGCACCCAATCCAATGATGCTAATGAAGGAGGTGACGATTCCCACAGGTCAGTAAGGGCAAGTCTGAGCTCCGACCCAAATCAAGATGCCAATGTGGAGACCTCTGGAGCTGGGATGGCGGGGGCTAGCCCTTTACAGGTTGTCAATGTTGATGACGATGATATGGAAGAAGATGAAGACGATCGTCCTATAAGTTCGAAGAAGAGGTCCCGATCTGAGAAGGGAAAGTCTGTGTCCTCGAGTCAATTGCCGCCACCAGCCTTCTTTCCTCCCAGTAAGGAGTCTCTAGATGAAAAAATGAAGAGGTTGAGTGATGTTCCTCCGCTAGAAGGGTTTAACAGCTTGAGCCGCCGCTATCCCGACATGAGCCTGGGCCAAGTGATTGTTAGGAGGGCAATAGATGTCGACCTCCTAGCTCATTTCGCTGATAAGGGGATCACCCCCGAGGAATTTTCTGCTCGTTCTGGGATGGCTCATAGTGAGGTAATTTGTCATTTTCTCTTTCATTGTAGTTGCTTATCCCTTTACTCGATCCACTTAAATTACGAGCTAACACTTCTTCTGTTTCTTTGAAATGTAGAATCTTACTATGGTCGAGCAGGTGAAAAGCTCTTGGAGAGCTTCCATCGAGAGGGAGAGGCAAGCCCTTCAAGATTATTCCAAAAAGGCTAAAGAGCTTGCGGATTTGAAGGAGAAGTAGTACAACGATCTGGACAACTCATATGAAGCTAATGAGATGGTGAAGACAAAGGCCCTGTCCGACCTCGAAGTTACAGAATCCAAGCTCAAGGAAGTAACTTCAGAAAGGGATGCTGAGCGCCTTGCTCATGAGAGGACGAAGGTTGAGCTTGCCACTGTCTCCAAACTTCTTGCCGATAAAGATTCTTTTTTGAAAGAGCTTAACGAGGAGCATAACTCAACTCGAGCTAAGTGGAAGGAGGCTCTGGAGAAGGCTGGCCCTGATGCTGTGGAGAAGTTCAAGGAGGGAGATGAGTTCTATAATGCCATAGTCGCCAAGGCTCAGGACTTCCTGGAGGTGGGTAAACGTCACATGGCGCGGTGGGCTATGGTGGATCCAACTGCTGAGGTCACCCTCGAGCAATTAGCTCGTTGGTTCTCTGAAGCCCAGTATGACATGCCCGCTCGTGGTGGACACTCCCTTGTTCCTTATCTTGAGAACGACTTGGCCTTCATAGCCCAGGAAGACCAAGAGGATGGCTGTGAGAAGTGGGAAGCTCCCCCTGTTGACGATAGGAATTTTGATGTGGTTTTGCAAGAGCTTGAAGATGCCGCCACTATGGAAGAAGAAAATGAGCTAGTTTACACAGAGTCGGGTAAACCCATTGGCCCCCAGCAACAAGGAGATGGGGAGGGTCGAAATGCTACTGACGACCCAACTGGCGTCAGCCAAAACTCTTGAATTTCTTAACTGAATTGTAATGAACAAGTCCCAACCAACATTTTTGCTCTTTTGATTTCTTGAATATTTGGATGCCTTGGCCCTATTTTTTGGGAGGCAAGATACTTTTGTAAGTTTACTTTGTCTAAGTCTTAGCCCGTTTTGGGAGACTTACCTCTATCATAGCTGACCTTATTTATTGCATGTTGTATGCTTTTTAAAGTAAACGTCGAGCTAGATATAGATAGGATGAATGAGTAAACTTGAGCCTAGAGGTGACTTGATCTTTATTTATTTAGTCGACCTCAGACTTGCTTAACTTTTTTGTGAATGAGATTGACTATGAGTCGAACCTGCTCACACTATTGAAGCTGACCTAGGGTCTAGCTAATTAGAACAAACTGACTAAGAGTTGGGTTTGTTAGAATGAAGTCGACTAAGAGTCGGACTCGTTAAATGGATAAAGCTGATTAAGAATCGAGCTAATTAGAACAAACTGACTAAGAGTCGGGTTTGTTAGAACGAAGTCGACTAAGAGTCGGACCTGTTAACTGAACAAAGCTGATTAAGAATCGAGCTAATTAGAACAAACTGACTAAGAGTCGAGTTTGTTAGAACGAAGTCGACTAAGAGTCGGACTTGTTAACTGAACAAAGCTGATTAAAAATCGAGCTAATTAGAACAAACTGACTAAGAGTCGAGTTTGTTAGAACGAAGTCGACTAAGAGTCGGACTTGTTAACTGAACAAAGCTGATTAAAAATCGAGCTAATTAGAACAAACTGACTAAGAGTCGAGTTTGTTAGAACGAAGTCGACTAAGAGTCGGACTTGTTAACTGAACAAAGCTGATTAAGAATCGAGCTTGTTAAAACGAAGCTGACTAAGAGTCGAGCTTGTTGGGGTTAAGCTGACTAAGAGTCGAGCTTGTTGGGGTTATTGTAACACTATGCTTGATGGAATGAACTGCGCTTTTCATTGAAGTATGGAACATGCTTACATCAATTTGATACTAGAACTACCACAAACTTGAACTTGGAAACTGAAAACTAAAAGTAGTATTTGATGAGGTGAGTGGCGTGCCAAGGATGTTTCAACTCTTCTCCTCCGGGATGAGCTATCATGTAGGTTCCTTCTTTGACGACTCGAGTAACTACATAGGGACCTTCCCAGTTAGGAGATAGCTTATTCTGCTGGGTCCTTCTACCCGTTGCCTCAATCTTTCTCAACACATAATCTCCAACTTGGAACGACCTTGCCTTGACCTTCTTGTCGTGATAACTTTTAGTTCGCTGCTTGTAGTTGACCATCTCGTAGGTAGGCCGTTTCTCGCTTACCGTCGATCGTGTCCAAGTCGATCAATCTGTTGGTATCATTCTCGCTCTTGACCAAAGAAGGTCACTCTAGCAAGAGGGAATCTGAGCTCACAGGTGCCATGGCCTCTGATCCGTAAGTGAGAGCGAAAGGGGTTTCCCCCGTAGGCCCCCGAGTGGTTGTACGAACTGCCCAAAGAGCAAGGGGAAGTTCGTCCAACCAATTATTTCGTCGACCTACGAGCCCTGTCTTTAGCGAAGATAGAACAAGTTTATTTGCCGCTTCACTTGTCCATTTCCTTGAGGATAGGCGTAGACGATTTCCAATGTTTGATCCCTACTCGATTCATTTCTGTTTTGAAGGTTTGGGAGAACTCGTAAACCATTGTCGGATACTATGGCACGAGGAAAACCAAATCGACACCAAATGAAGTCGTGGATGAAGTTGATAGCATTCTCCTCTGTGATGCGAGCTAGTGGTTTGGCCTCAACCCATTTGGTGAAGTAGTCTATGGCAACTATCATATACTTGCAGTTTCCTCGGGCGGGAGGGAAGGGTCCAATCAGTCGACGCCCACATGTCGAATGGCCAAGCCGCAATTACCGGAGTCTCGCTCGGTTGTTGGCACATGAGGTAAGTTGGCAAATCTTTGACATTGATCACATTGCCGAACAAAGTTGTGAGTGCCGCCTCTCATGTGTGGCCGTAGTACCCCAAAGTGATTAACTTGTCGCAAGAGTCCCGGCCCCCGGTGTCCACCACAAATTCCACTATGCACTTCGTGTATCAATAGGGCGACCTCGAGGGTGGATGCACTTTAGTAATGGTCGAGTATAAGATCTTCTCGAATGTGTCGCCTCCTTGAATGACATACCTTGGAGCTTTCTTTTTGATAGCTCGAGCCTTCTTCTCGTCATCCGGCACCTCACCACTTTCTAAGTATGCCTTCATTTCCTCGATCCAACACTTCTCCCGAGTCCAATTTCTTGAGGGATCCTCTATGCATTGAATTTTTACTCTTCCATAGGCTGGACTTTCGAGGAAGGAGATAGGTTCATCATGTGGTTCATCCGAAGTGGCTAATTTCGAGAGGAGGTCAGCTAGCTCATTGTCTTCTCGTCCAATTCTCTCGAATCTCCTGTAATTCCAAATCTTTTATCGCCTCCTTCACCAGGTCACGCATTTGATCGCCGTGGCACTAAGCACCTCGTACTCGCCCGACTGGTTAACTATCAATTGTGAATCACAAGCAAGCCATGATCTTAGTTGCTCCAAAACACTTGGCGTACTCTATAGCTGCTATCAAGGCTTCGTATTCGGCCTGGTTATTGGAAGCATCGAACTTGAACCTTAATGACTCCTCGTACACTGTCCCAGATTCTGGTTCAATTAGCACTATCCCAGCTCCACTGCTATTCTTAGTCGCTGATCCGTCCGAATAGACCTTCCAACAATCGCTTCTGCAGACCGACGGCGACTGGGACTCTAATTCCTTCCCTTTAGCCTTTCTTTTGGAGCTCGCTGCCGTCGTCTTCCTTGGTGAACGTAAGCTCGACCAAGAAGTCGCCTAGAGCTTGAGCCTTCAACGCCTTTCGAGGTCGATACTCAATGTCAAATTCCCAAGAAGGGCAATTGACCAATTGAGAAGTCGAATTCGAACTCTCCGGCTTGTGAAGAATTTTTCTTAGGGAGCATTTGTAAGAACCACAATTGGATGAGCTGTAGAAATAAGCTCCTGCAGCCTTCCTTGAAGCCACGACTAGGGCATAGGCGACCTTCTCAAAGCATTGTAGTATCTCGCTCTCCACATCTCGATAAGGCCTTGCCGATGTAGTATACCGGGTTTTTGAAGCCCTTCATCCTCTCTAATCAACACCGCTGCAACCGACTTGTCTCCCACTGCATGATATACAAACAAGGTCTCTCCAAAGTGGTCGGGCTACTTAGCAGAGGTGGAGTAGCGAGGTAATCCTTCAATTGTTGAAACGACGATTGACATTCGAGCCGTCCATTCAAAGCTTTTCGTCCCCTCGTAGCTTTGAAGAAGGGGAGAGATCTCTCTGCCGACTTAGATATGAAGCGACCAAGAGCCGCTACTCTACCGTTAAGTCGCCGCATTTCTTTGATACCGGTGGGGGCTTTCATGTCGACTGTGGCCTTGATTTTCTCCTGATTAGCCTCTATGCCCCGTCGAGATACCATAAATCCAAGGAACTTTCCAAACAGCCTACACCAAATACGTACTTGTTGGGGTCGAGTTTCATGTCGTTTGCTCTCAAATTGGCGAACGTTTCCTTTAGGTCGGCCACGTGACGTCCGGTCTTTGTTTTGATGACCATATCGCCGACGTAGGCCTCCATGTTTCGGCCAATTTGAGAAGCAAAGACTTTGTTCACCATCCTTTGATAGGTTGCCCTCGCATTCTTCAATCCAAATGGCATCATGTTGTAGCAAGAGATGCCTCCACCGCTTGAAATGCCGTCTTGATTATGTCGTCCTCATACATTCTAATCTAGTGGTACCCCGAATAAGCATCGAGGAAGCCGAGGGTTGAGTGGCCAAAGAATGGAATCGACTAGCTTGTCGATTCTAGGAAGGGGATAACTGTCCTTTGGGCAAGCTAGATTGAGAGTGGTGAAGTCGACACACATCCGCCATTTGCCATTTGATTTCTTCACCATGACCACGTTGGCCAACCACGTTGTATGAGTGGCCTCTTTGATTATTCCTGCACTCAAAAGTTTTTGTACCTCACCTTTGATAGCCTCTTCCTTGTCACGAGCAAAACTTCTCAACTTTTGGGGTCTAGGCTTTATGGTCGGGTTGACTTCAAGTCCGTGAACAATGACCTCTTCCTTGATTCCCTCATGTCTTCTACCCTCCAAGCAAAGACGTCATTACTTTCCTTGAGTAGCTCGATGATTTCGCCGCTCCTCAACCGATAACCGCTTCCCAATCTGAATTTTTTGGTCGGGGTAGGAAGGATTGGTGATTACCGACTCTAGCTCATCCAGCGCCTTCTAGCTCGGTCCATCCCCGAATTATAGAGTTTCAATGATTATCTCCTTAACCCTTTCGTCTCCTCGGCCCTCAGGTGTGGAGCTTCTTCTGCTATCATATCATCTAACTTGTCTGCAACCTCGCTGGTGGTGGTGGTGGCCCCCGAGTTATTGTCGAGCTGGAGGCATAGGTTGCCTATGATGACTTTGTGAGGACCCCGACCCGGAACCTACACGTGTCCCGAGTAGGTGCGTCCTCAAACTAACCCAAAAACACTAAACTTTGAAAACTTTACTTTGACTTTCAACATAAACACTAAATATCATAACATTTAGAAATAACTCCACTCAACTCCTTTTCGGAGGAGGAGATAACTGACTTTGAAAACGGTTCACTGTTTAGTTACAAAAGATTAAGGTATGACGTAAGGTTTAAAGTTTATAATTACAAATTCCAAGAACGGAATTACCAAAATACATTTTGTACGCCACCCTAAACATACCCCAAAAATATCCCAAAATGCTCACAGCCAAACTCCTTTCCGTCCTCACTTGGGCGGTCCTCCTGCTTTCGGATCTAAAACAAGAAAGGGAGAGGGGTGAGAATAAATCTCAAAGAAGCTATTATGGATGCAGCAATATGCCAAATAAATGCAACATATAACAAGTCGCACATAACACATTGGAAAAGCGATAAACACGTTCCATTACCTTGGCTTTACCTTTTTCCCGTCTCGAACAATAGTCGCATACAACATTGGGTATAGTAATACTCCAATTACAGTGAGCCGCTAAGCAATACTCACGTCTTATAAGACCCGCTTTTCAGTGGAACCATATAAGACAAGAGCAACTCTGTAAGGCTTGTGGCTCAATACAGACGCTTATACCCCAACCTCGTGGCCACAGGAGGGGACGGCCGCGTATATAACATAATCCGATCACATTAGGTCACACTTCCATAATTGATCGTATTCTCGTTATACCCCCAACGTCACCGACTCAACATATATCAAGCACATAATAGATACTTGAATAAAATCCACATAAAGGGATAAACAATAGCCACATGGTAATATATACTCATGTCTAAACAATATGAAAGTGCAACAATTTATGAATACACCCAACAATATCAACAACAATGTATATAACATTAAACAAGGAATTGAGGGATCATTATCCTACCCTATAACTTCCATATACAAGGATACAAGGCCTAAGTGAAGGTTCAAGTTCAATTACCAAGTGGGAGTGCCCAATTATAAGTGGTCAATAACTTGCTAAACGATCCTAGTTCAAATCAAGAAATATTGGTTCAGTGGCCTTGGGCGACCGCCCATACCACTTCGGGGCGACCGCCCAAGCGGATTACTAAAGGCATGTGAAGTTTCGCCCACCGTGGCGACCGCACACACATCCAAGGGCGACCGCTCACAAGGGAGCTCAAAGGAGACGTGGCGACCGCCCATACCTCTGGGCGACCGCCCAAGAGGATTTCAAAGGGACTCAACCTTCGGACACATGGGCGGCCGTCGCCCCTCGGGCGACCGCCTGTGTGCCTGGATCAAATTCCTGTGTTTCTTAAGTCATTTCTTACCATTTTCTTCTACCATAGGTTCAAGAACAATCAAAGGAGTTTCATGCTCTTACCAAGTTCATCCTAAAATCGTGCAAACCCAAAATAGTCCATTCTAGATGATTCATTACTACTCATTCCCCCCATTTCAACCCTTTTTTACAAATTCTTCCATGAACCCTAACTTTAACCAAGTTCATTTCCCAATCATTCAACTACCATTAGGTTTCCTAAGCAAGAATCAACATTTCAAGGACAAGAACAAAGAAGAGATATTCATGAGCATTCATGAGAAAGGGAGTCATAACAACTTACTTGGATTTTTAAAAGGAAATGTGAATCTTTCTTGTTAGATGATTTCCTCTAGGTGCTTCCTCTTCAAAGATGATCTTGGACTTTATTTTAGATGAAGAAATGTCTTGTAGCAAAGCTTTGGAAGGATGGAGCTTCAATGGAGGTCAAGCTTTCTCTAGGTTGATCTTTGGGTAGTGAATGAGAAGAAGGAGTATGGGAATGAAGGGGAGAGGGGGCCTGGGTAGGGAGGTAAGAGAGGCGAGGTGAGCGAGACACATGGCACAAGGAGGGAATGGCTACAAATTGGCCCCCTACGGGAAATTAATCCCAAGGCTTTCACACTTATTTTAAATCATCCTACCCATTTTAAAATAAATCCTATCCCTCTAATTAATCCTACTCACTCATTTAACCTCTTCCAATATTTATCCATTTAATAAATTCCCATTTTTATTATTTCCCATAGTTTCTTTATTTAATGTCCAAATAAATTCTCATAAGTTCCTAAATTTACTTTTCACCCAATTCATCCTAATTTAAGAATTTAGAGATATAATTGAACAAATAAAGATAATATAAATATTAAAGCATATAATTAAATATTGAAATGAGTGCCTAGTGGTCAGGTCGTCACACTCACTCCTTAAAGAAAATTCGACCCGAATTTTAAAAGAAGAACTTACTTGAATTTTCAAACAACGAAGGATATTTCGCTCTCATCTCCGACTCTAGCTCCCACGTCGCTTCCTCAACGGTATGATTCTTCCAAAGGACTTTTACTATCGGGATGCTCTTAGACCTCAACTCCTTAGTTTGGAACTCTAGGACTCTCAAGGGCTCTTCAACATACGACATGTCCGCTTGGACATCATCGGGAGGAGAGCTCAAAACATGGGAGGGGTCATGACAATACTTCCTAAGCATCGAGACATGGAAGACGTCATGAAGTAAGGAAAAGGACGGAGGCAATGCTAACCGATAAGCCAACTCCCCAATTTTCTCTAGAATTTCAAACGGACCAACGAACCTCTGAGACAATTTACCCTTATTACCAAACCTTTTGATTCCCGTCCTCGGAGAAACCTTCAAGAACACAAAGTCACCAACTTGAAAAGACAAATCCCGTCTTCGATTGTCGGCGTAGCTTTTCTGTCGACTCTGAGCTGTCTTCAATCTATCCCGAATCACCTTGATCTTCTCCGTAGAATCTCGAACCAAATCCGGACCCCAAAGTCTCGCTTCACCTACCTCATCCCAACACATCGGAGATCGACACTTCCTACCATACAAAGCTTCATACGGAGCCATCTCAATGCTGGACTGATAACTGTTATTGTAAGCAACGCAAATACAATCGCCGCCAATTCCATATCATGAGTAGGGTAATTCTGTTCCGCCGGTGATAACTTCCTAGAGGCATACGCAATAACCTTCCCATTCTGCATCAACACACATCCCAAACCCGCCTTCGAGGCATCACTAAAAATCACAAAATTCTCACAACCCTCCGGAAGGGTAAGAACCGGAGCCGTCGTCAACCTCTTCTTCAATTCATCAAAACTTGCTTCACACTTGGAATCCCATACAAACGAAACATCTTTCCGAGTCAACCTAGTCAACGGAGTAGCAATCCGAGAAAACCCTTCAATGAACCTCCGATAATATCCCGCCAAACCAAGAAAACTACGGACCTCGGTCACAGTCGAAGGTTGCTTCCAATTAACCACGGCTTCAATCTTTGAAGGATCAACGGAAATTCCCGAACTCGACACAACATGCCCCAAGAAAGAAATCTGCTCAAGCCAAAACTCGCACTTACTGAACTTAGCGTACAACTGCTTCTCACGAAGAACGGACAAGACAATCCTCAAATGATTCTCATGCTCTTCCCGGGACTTAGAATACACAAGAATATCGTCAATAAAGACCACCACAAAACTATCGAGATAAGGCTTGAAGACACGGTTCATCATATCCATAAACACGGCTGGAGCATTAGTCAACCCAAACGGCATCACAACAAACTCATAATGACCATATCTAGTCCGGAAAGCTGTCTTAGCAATATCATCCGGCCTAATCTTCAACTGATGGTATCCGCTTCTCAAATCAAGCTTTGAGTAGATAACGGAACCTTGGAGTTGGTCAAACAAATCATCTATATGAGGAAGAGGATACTTATTCTTAATGGTGGCTTGGTTCAACAAACGGTAGTCAATACACAACCGTAGGGTACCATCCTTCTTCCTAACAAACAAGACCGGTGCTCCCCACGGAGACACACTAGATCTAATGAAACCTCGGTCTAACAATTCTTGCAATTGGACCTTCAACTCTTTTAACTCTACGGAGCCATTCTATAGGGTGCTTTAGAGATAGGAGCTGCACCGGGTACTAAGTCAACACAAAACTCTATCTCACGGTCCGAGGCATGGAGTACTCACTAGAGAACACATCACTAAACTCATTCACAACCTAACATGAGCTAACTCGGGAGACTTCTTATTGGAATCTACCACATAAGCTAAGTAACCCGTACACCCCTTAGATAGCATCTTTCTAGCTTTTAAGGCAGAAATAACATGTAACCCGAACATAGATTTATCGGCATCAAATATAAATGTAGGCACATCAGGCATAGCAAATGAGACTCGCTTCCTACGACAGTCTACCAAAGCATGGCACTGACTCAACCAATCCATACCAAGGATCACATCAAAATCACGGATTGGTAACTCGACCAAATCCACTGCAATACATGCCCACATATAGTCACATCACATCCACAATATATCAAAGAAGATTCAAGGCTCTCTCCCATAGGAGTAGAGACCTCTAACACATAAGGCATAGATTCAGGCAAGATGTGCAATGAGAATGCAAAATGAGACGCCACAAATGAATGGGAAGACCCGGGATCTATAAGAATGCGGGCCTTAACTCCTGAGACAGAACTATACCTCTAATGACGGCATTAGGATCGACCTCTCCTCGACCCAAAGCAAACACACGACCTTGGACTTTATCCTTAGGTTTCCCATCAACATCCCTTTTTACACCACTACCTTGTCCCCCAAATCCGGTACCCGAAGCTTGCCTATTCCGCAACTTGGGACAATCCCTCCCGAAATGGCCCGGCGATCCACACTCCAAACACTTGCCTTGTTTGCTCCAACATCGGTCCTCCGAATGCCCTAGCTTCTTGCAAAACCCACATGTTATCCTGCATCGACCGGAAGTCGAACGATTTGCCTGAGCCACCACATGACCTCCTCGATTCGCTCCCGGGTGAAAGTTCTTGGTTGCCTCCTCGACCCGATCCTTGACCCCGAAATCCGTTCGTTTCCTCCTTCACTCTTGCCCCGATGCTCCTCTATGTCGTTCTCAATTCGGTACGCCATATTCACTGCCGTTGAAATTGGCGAAGCCGCGTCAACAACTGCTTACGGAACTCAACTCTCAAACCCTTTCACAAACCGGTAAACTCGCCTCTCCTCATCTGGCACCAAATGGGGACAATATCGGGCCAACTCAGTGTACCTTGCCGAATACTGCGCTACTGTCATGGTCCCTTGCTCTAGCTTCAGGAACTCGCCTTCTTTCTTGTCTCTAGTAACCATCGGCACAAAGTGATCTCTAACTTGAGCGTGAAGTTCTCCCACGTCCGCGGTGTCAAATCTCGGTCCCAACCATCCTTTACCACTTGCCACCAATGCTCCGCCGGTCCTTCCAATTTGAAAACGGCGCATCTCACTTTCTCCGCATCGCACTTCCATAGCCGCGAAAATCTTGTTCATAGCCTCAAGCCACCTCTCAGCCTTCACCGGATCCGGATCTCCGTTGAAGCTAGGAGGAGACATCTTCACGAACTTCTCCAAACCATGTTGCCCTTGTCTGCCTAGATTCCGATTCAAATTCCGATTCTGCGTTGCCATATGCCGAAGGAACCCTGAACATGTCCATCATCTCGGCGTTCGGATTACCACCACCCAAACCCGCATTCGGATCACCTTCATTTCCCGCCATTACAACAAACTCCTGCATTAAACACTCGACGTCAGCTACCACACACTCTCACTCGCCTAGACTCTACCCAAGAATTCTAACCGAGCTCGATACCAACCGTGAGGACCCCGACCCTGAACCTACACGTGTCCCGAGTAGGTGCGTCCTCAAACTAACCCAAAACACTAAACTTTGAAAACTTTACTTTGACTTTCAACATAAACACTAAATATCATAACATTTAGAAATAACTCCACTCAACTCCTTTTCTGGAGGAGGAGATAACTGACTTTGAAAACGGTTCACCGTTTAGTTACAAAAGATTAAGGTATGACGTAAGGTTTAAAGTTTATAATTACAAATTCCAAGAACGGCATTACCAAAATACATTTTGTACGCCACCCTAAACATACCCCAAAAATATCCCAAAATGCTCACAGCCAAACTCCTTTCCGTCCTCACTTGGGCGGTCCTCCTGTTTCGGGATCTAAAACAAGAAAGGGAGAGGGGTGAGAATAAATCTCAAAGAAGCTATTATGGATGCAAAGCAATATGCCAAATAAATGCAACATATAACAAGTCGCACATAACACATTGGAAAAGCGATAAACACGTTCCATTACCTTGGTTTACCTTTTTCCCGTCTCGAACAATAGTCGGACAACATTGGGTATAGTAATACTCCAATTACAAGTGAGCCGCTTAAGCAATACTCACGCCTTATAAGACCCGTTTTTCAGGGAACCATATAAGACAGTAGCAACTCTGTAAGGCTTGTGGCTCAATACAGACGCTATACCCCAACCTGTGGCCACAGGAGGGGACGGTCACAGATATAACATAATCCGATCACATTAGGTCACACTTCCATAATTGATCGTATTCTGTTATACCCCCAACGTCACCGACTCAACATATATCAAGCACATAATAGATACTTGAATAAAATCCACATAAAGGGATAAACAATAGCCACATGGTAATATATACTCATGTCTAAACAATATGAAAGTGCAACAATTTATGAATACACCCAACAATATCAACAACAATGTATATAACATTAAACAAGGAATTGAGGGATCATTATCCTACCCTATAACTTCCATATACAAGGATACAAGGCCTAAGTGAAGGTTCAAGTTCAATTACCAAGTGGGAGTGCCCAATTATAAGTGGTCAATAACTTGCTAAACGATCCTAGTTCAAATCAAGAAATATTGGTTCAGGGCCTTGGGCGACCGCCCATACCACTTGGGCGACCGCCCAAGTGGATTACTAAAGGCATGTGAAGTTTCTGCCCACCAGGGCGACCGCACACACATCCAAGGGCGACCGCTCACAAGGGAGCTTCAAAGGAGACGGGCGACCGCTCATACCTCTTGGGCGACCGCCCAAGAGGATTTCAAAGGGACTCAACCTTCGGACACATGGGCGGCCGCCGCCTCGGGCGACCGCCTGTGTGCCGGATCAGGAAATTCCCAGGTTTCTTAAGTCATTTCTTACCATTTTCTTCTACCATAGGTTCAAGAACAATCAAAGGAGTTTCATGCTCTTACCAAGTTCATCCTAAAATCGTGCAAACCCAAAATAGTCCATTCTAGATGATTCATTACTACTCATTCCCCCCATTTCAACCCTTTTTACAAATTCTTCCATGAACCCTAACTTTAACCAAGTTCATTTCCCAATCATTCAACTACCATTAGGTTTCCTAAGCAAGAATCAACATTTCAAGGACAAGAACAGCAAGAGATATTCATGAGCATTCATGAGAAAGGGAGTCATAACAACTTACTTGGATTTTTAAAAGGAAATGTGAATCTTTCTTGTTAGATGATTTCCTCTAGGTGCTTCCTCTTCAAAGATGATCTTGGACTTTATTTTAGATGAAGAAATGTCTTGTAGCAAAGCTTTGGAAGGATGGAGCTTCAATGGAGGTCAAGCTTTCTCTAGGTTGATCTTTGGGTAGTGAATGAGAAGAAGGAGTATGGGAATGAAGGGGAGAGGGGGCCGGGTAGGGAGGTAAGAGAGGTGAGGTGAGTGAGACACATGGCACAAGGAGGGAATGGCTACAAATTGGCCCCCCCCATGGGAAATTAATCCCAAGGCTTTCACACTTATTTTAAATCATCCTACCCATTTTAAAATAAATCCTATCCCTCTAATTAATCCTACTCACTCATTTAACCTCTTCCAATATTTATCCATTTAATAAATTCCCATTTTTATTATTTCCCATAGTTTCTTTATTTAATGTCCAAATAAATTCTCATAAGTTCCTAAATTTACTTTTCACCCAATTCATCCTAATTTAAGAATTTAGAGATATAATTGAACAAATAAAGATAATATAAATATTAAAGCATATAATTAAATATTGAAATGAGTGCCTAGGGTTGGGGTCGTCACAGACTTGGTCGACCATAACTACATCTGAATCGACCTCAGTGGTGTTAGAGTGACGTGTCGACTCAAGCATGACCTCGTTATTTGAGCGATAGGTCGACTCTTCCACGTCGGTGATTGTTGACAGTCTGGTAGTTTTGGTGACTGATTGAGACAACTTTAAATAACCGTCTGCTGTCTCGATCTCTAGTTCTCTCTTCTTTCTTTCCCGAAGAACATGGTCTGTAAGCTCGAGCTGTGTGCCTTGTACACATCCTACTCCGGGTGTGGGGAACTTGACTCATTGATGAGGATCGATGCCACCATTCCAAGAGCGACCTGACCTGGAATACCAAGTATAGCGGCATAGTCACTATTTACATCAATCACTATAAATTGTACCTTCGATACGATCCTGAGGGGGTGTTGGCCTAGGTCGACGTCGAGCTCTATCTTGCCTTTTGCATCAACTCGATGGTTGGTAAAGCCCTCCAACCTACCATCATATCTCTCCAACTGCTCATCATTAAGACCCATTTCTTTAAAAGTTTTGTAGAACAAAATATCCTTGCAGGCCCCCGTATCGACTAAGAGTCTGCTCGTCGTACATCCATCTATGAGACCTGGGATGACGAGAACTTGCTCTCTAGCTGCCATGTTAGTAGCCAATTTATGGGGGAAGAAGCTGATCGCCTCATCTCTGACTTCTCTTCTTGGAGGCACATGTGGGGCTTTATTGAGTTGGAAGATTTTGTGCTTGATGGCCGTGTTGCTTGCTTGCTCTGTAATGACCCCCAGGTTCAATCTAGGTTGCCTAGGTCCCTGCTGTCCGCCTGCTGGCTGCTCGCCTCCACCAGTTTGAGTCCTTTTCACGTAAGCCTCGAGTCTCCCCTGGTCGACCATTCTCTGGATGATACGCTTCAATCCCAAGCAATCCTCTGTGAGATGACCAGTGTCCTTATGGTAGTCACAATATTTGCTATTGTCCCTTCTAAATTTGTTGCCTGGGTTCATTGGGACAGGAGGAGCCAGCTCGACAGCGTTCATAATCTCTGTTCGACTCACCGTAAGGGGAGTGAAAGCCTCGGGCACTTTCTCCGTTGCCCTAGTCCTGTTCTTTCCATTTTTATTGTTTCCTCCATTCTTGTTGGAGTCCTTTTTATCATCAGCGACCTCCACCTTGGGGCTTTTACCATTCTTTTTCTCTTTCCTTTCCTCAGCAAGAGCGACATTATACACCTTCTCAAACAACTCCTGTCGAGTTGTTACTGTACGAACTGTGAGTTCATAATCCATGTCTGCCGAGGAAATACCGTTTCGGAAGCAATTAATGACTTCCCTATCAGTGAGGTCTTCCTCTATCTTATCAACCATTTCCTTAAACTTGGTGAAGTAACTCATCGAGCTTTCATTCTTCGCCTGCACCAAGTTATTCAGATCGGTGACAGTTATCTTCCGAGCTCCTGCAGTCGAGAAGCGATCCAAGAACTTTGTCCTGAAGCATGTCCAAGTAGTGATGCTACCCGCGGCCAGACCGTTGAACCAAGTTAAGGCTGCCCCAGTGAGTGTGCTTAGGAGGGCTTTGCACATATTGTCGTCCTCATTGGCGACAAAACACATGGTGGCTTCCAGATGTGCTATATGACTCCTTGCATTGGTCGACCCCGAATACTTCTCCAGAAGAGGCAACCTGAAAGTAGGAGGAGGCCGACTATCTCTGATTTCTTTGGATAAAGGTCGAAGAGCAAAATCAATTCGTTCGACCTTTCCAGCATCCTTTTTCTTCTCCTCCTCCCATTGCTCAAACTTCTTTTTCATCAACAACCATTCCCTAGCATCGGGTCTTTCATCTCTTGGAGGGGGCGCAGCATTTGACTTCTGGCCTTCACTTCTAGGGGGAGTCACCTGCCTACTCCTTCTGTCCCTGTGAGAATGAGCCCTCTCTGATCGTACTGGAGATCTGTGCCTGTCACTTCCTTGTGGCGACCTGCGCCTATAATCTCCGAATGGCGACCTGCGCCTCTCCTCTCTTACGGGCGACCTGCGCCCATTCCTGTCTCTATGAGACCCTGACCTCTGCGTCCTGGCTGGCGAAACCTGCATTTCTATTGGCTGTTAAGCGCGTCCTTAAGTCAGACTGAGCCTCTTGCTCCCTGTTTCTGTTGAGGCTAGCCCTTAGGTCGTTACTGGGCACATGAACGACCGTAGGAGCTCGTTGGACTATCCTGTTTTCACCATTCTGCCCCACACCTTCATTTGGCCTCAAACTCCTGGCCTGTTGCCCATTAGAAACCTGAGTAGGGGCCACTCTCTCAGAGCGTATGTCACGTTTCGCCTCCTCCACGGCTATCAAGTCGGCCGAGAATGGGCTCGCTCCAACATCATCTCCTTCTTGCTCATGGGGTTGGTGGAGGGACTCGCCTGTTTCCAACATTAACCTGAGCAGTTGGACGTTTTGGAGGAGGTGGAACTCCTTGCCCATCCATATGCCTTTTCCCTCTCCTTGTGTCAGGCAATCCTCTGCCATCAACAACACTGGTAGAGCGGGTGGCTCTACCATGGGGACGATTCGGTGGGGGAGGAGGCAAGTTAGGGTTCTCAGCGTTTGCGTTCGTGTTGTTGTTGTTCACTTCTTCATGCCCAAGTGAAGCCTCGGATACGTGTCCCTCTGAAGTCACCATTGTTGCAGGTTGATAGAGTTTTCGAGGTCAAGTTTAAAGCACGATTCCCGGCAATGGAACCAAACTGATGCTGCAGGAATTGTGCTTATCAATAATCCTCCACGTGGCAAGATTAATCACCTGGCTCCTTGACCTGAAATCAGAACCCACGACTAGCCGGATGTGTCTCCGGCGAAGACACTTCGGGCGAGAGTAAGATAACGGTATATTATAGCTCAAAATGTATTGAATAGTGAATTCCGATAACAAAATGGCAGTTACCTTTTACCGTTTGGTAGTGATGAAGTATTTATAGGAAAAAGTGATGTATTTTTGGGGAGGCAACATGTCCTCCGAGATTGTAGCGGCAGTTACTTGGTCGTGGGCACGTATCTATAACGGTCCCTGATTTGTAGGGATGTGGTTATGAGAATTGTTTAACCAAATATGCCGGCAAGTGTCAGGTCGTCATTTGTTAATTTAGGTCGAGGTCGCCACTCGTGGAATGGTCGACCTGACTGTCGGGTAGAGCATGGTTCGTACCCGAATTGTAGTATGGATCATGAGGTCGGACTAAGTTAGGTCGGGACCTGGTAGGTCGGACCATGGGCTTAGTCGACTGATGTTTGAGATGGGCCTTGGGCCTTGTTCTAATTGGATCAGTCTCGTTGAGAATGTGGGTGCCAATGCTATCTGTGATTGGGCTTTACTTGCTTAGCCCATCTTGACACTTTTGGTATGTTCAAGACATAATTTTTATATTTTTATTTTGTAATTTAAAGTGTGACGGATACGAAGAAGGAGAAGTAGTATTGTGGTTAGTTTGCCACGGAATGAACGATGGAAAGTTAGAACTCGCTACTTCAATTCAAGTAGCGAGTTCAAATTTAGTGTTTTTTTTTTTAATATCAAAATTTAAACTTGTTACACCGTTTAGCAAGTTTAAATGGACAAAATAAGTCATTTTGTTTAATAGTTTGAAAGGGTGTTATTTTGGGATATGTTTTTTTTTAAAGGAAATATTTTGAGAAAAAAAATCATGAATGGCATAACGAACAAACAAAGTCAAAGTCGGTGAATTTTTTCTCAAATAATTCTTTTTTAAAAATCTATTTTCCAAAATAACTCACTTTTCAAACTATTTCCCAAAATAACCACTTTTTTTAGAAATCGCTACACGGTGTAGCAATTTTTATCGTGACTGGTCAAAATCGCTATACGGTGTAGCGATTTTGGTGTGATTAAAGTTTAATTAATACTGTAATTAAGTAAAGACAAAATCGCTACACCGTGTAGACAAAATCGCTACACCGTGTAGTGATTTTGACCGGTCAAAGTCAAAATCGCTATATCGTGTAGCGATTTCTCAAAAATCTCATTTCCCCTTTTCGACTTACAGTCTGTTCAAAAAGAAAGAAAAAAAACTAAACCCCAGGCACAGGTGAAGAAGAAAGAGAGAAGAAGGATAAATTTTGCCCTTTTTTCATCAGATTCAAGCTTTTCATCATCAAAATTTCATTATTGTAAGTTTACATTCATGTTTTTTGCTTCATTTTGTGTTGATTTTGCTTTGATTTTAGTATTTGTTTACTTGCAATTTAGATTTATTCAACTCAATTATTGATATATTTTGAACTCAATTGTTAGTATACTTTGATTTGAGTTGTTGTATATGTTGATTTTGAACTCAATTGTTAGTATACTTTGATTTGAGTTGTTGTATATGTTGATATTGAACTCAATTAGTGTTGTTATTAAACTCAATTGTAGGTATATTTGAACTTAATTATTGGTATATTTGAACTCAATTGTCGTATATTTGAAATTATGAGGTTTTAAACTCAATTTGTGGGCTTTTTTGAACTTAATTGTTAGTATGTTTGTTATTTCATTTAGAAGTATTTGATATTAAAATTGGGTTTATTTTGTTGAAACAGATGGATTCCTTCGTTGATCCCGGGCCTATCGATAACTCTGTTCTGACCGAGCATGAGAACCACAGAGCGCGTTTCATTTGGGTCGGAGTGGAGGTTGCTAGTTCGCTCTTATTTCGTCGTGGGACCACGTTGCCGGATAGACTAGCGCCGAGGATTTTGTCGAGATTATTGGAGTGTGACTTTGTTGGAGTTCATTACATAGGGAGGATTTAATATAATTGTGGGTTGCTGGAGGCCTTGATCGAAAGATGGCATCCGATGACCCATTCATTCCACCTCCCGGTAGGTGAGATGACGATCGTGTGGGGGCAAAAACAACAACCTAAAAATTTCAAAACAAACAATTAAACGGAAGTATTAATGATGATTTCAAAGTGTACTGACTTCCACTGTTTAATATATTATACCTTCTGAAGTATCAGAACAGAATCGACATATATATCACTTGCAAATTCACTCTTAGTTAGCACTTTCCGATGAATGGAAGCATATATGGTATCCGTAGGATCCTAATAATTTTATCCCAATTAGTAACTCAAAACACATTTCATCCATGCTAAAAAGCATACTAAGCTCATATTCTAACCTTTAAAGTCACCATAAGATCACCAAGACCATTTGGTGTGCAGGACTTGATAACAACAACAACCTAATAGAATATACATAAATGTAAAAAATTAATTATCTTTACATACATTTAACTATAATTAATCTTGATATTATACCTGATCCACCCTGTCAATATTATGACATTTCTTCTTGATAGAGCACAACGGATAATATGTACCGGCTTCAGTGAGAAATTCCATTGCAGAGAGCCGAGGACTGTCTTGAAAATCTTCATCCTTCACCGGATCTTCAATCGATTTTCGTATATTGAGAGGCAAAGAAGAGGAGGATTGAGAGAGATGGGATTGAGAAGATTGAGGGGTGAAGGATTGGCCGGAAAAATTGGGACGGCGCTTCATATAACGAGGGAGAGACGGATCCATATTTTGGGTTTATTTGAATTTGGTTTGAGGTAATCAAACCTTAAGTAGACTGAAAATTCAGTTCCGACGAGAGATACGAGAGAGAGAGAGAATCTGTTGGGAAAAATCTTATCTACCGGAATAAAGAAGAAATCGCTACACGGTGTAGCAATTTTGACTGTGACCGGTCAAAATCGCTACACGGTGTAGCGATTTTGTCTTTACTTAATTACAGTATTAATTAAACCCTAATTTCACCAAAATTGTTACACCGTGTAGTGATTTCTCAAAAAGTGATCATTTTGAAAAATAGTTTGAAAAGTGAGTTATTTTGAAAAATAAATTTAAAAAAAAAGAATTATTTGAGAAAAAATTCCAAAGTCGGTTATATTGTAGCCAAAAATAAAAAAGGAAAGTAATATAGGAGAGACAATTCTTTTTTATCACAGCAGCGCTGCCTCTCCAACACGTCTTTGTAATAGTCCGTTCACATTTTTTCCCATCTCCGTCGTAGTTCGTTGCGGTTCTCCCCGTCCGCCGCCGCTGCACCGTTGCTAATAAATCTATCTACACAGCTCTCCATACCTGTAAGGCTCGCCACACGATTCGCTCTCATTTTTGATGTTGTTATCGATCCGTTTAATGTCTAGAGTGATGTTGTTTAATTTGATTCTTAATTCCCAAAAGTTAGGGTTTCCCGATCTATTTGTACGTTTTGTCATGTGTTTGTGGAATTTAATTTTGACGTGCTTTATGGAGTTTGGATAATGTTCATTGACTGTATGTATGCTAGTCAATCGAGCAAGCCTTTGATCTGTAACAGGCTGTTCGTTGGAAATCTGATGCACCTTTTTTTGACACTGAATGGGTAGATTATGCCTGAAAACTGATCTGAAGAGTCTGAATTAATTTTACAGGCCGAAATAACCCCATTTTATTTAAACTTTGTGTGATATGAATTTAGTTTTGATAGGCCCTCTATCGTTATGATGCATATCAACTCTGGGCGGAAATGGGGTCAGGCGGCCTCCATGGCTGGACGGGGTTGGGTGGGATTGCCGTTAGGAGGAGGCAAGGTTCCCAACATACACACCGACAGCTTTAATATTTCCTATGCTTACTTGAAGCATAACAATTTGAGAGAAACGGTAAAACTTGAGATATATGATATTATGATTTGGACGATGAGATTAATTGGGCTATAGCAACATATGAAAGGTTAGTAAAGATGTAGTACAAGTTTATAATGGATGCATCCGATATGCGACGTATTATTATGGAAGGTCATAGTTACACTTTTGTACATTGGTCTATGTTCTTGTATGAAACTTCAGTAGACACCTATTGTTTTTCTAACCTGTTTCATTAATGATTTTACAGGATTTGGATCGGCTAAGAAGTACCAAGTTTTGTGGACTTTGTATGTGGCATTGATTATTAGGGTTCCAAGCAATGGCGTGGTTCAGAGCTGGCTCTAGTGTAGCAAAACTTGCCATAAGAAGAACTCTGTCACAGGGTGGATCATATGCAGCAAGAGCACGTGCTGTTCCGCCTGGAGGTCGATATTTTCACACAACCGTCTTTAAGTCAAAGGCACAGTCTGCTCCCGTTCCTCGTGCTGTTCCACTTTCCAGGTTAACTGATAGCTTCTTGGATGGAACGAGCAGTGTCTACCTAGAAGAGCTTCAGAGAGCTTGGGAGGCTGACCCAAATAGTGTTGATGAATCGTGGGACAATTTCTTTAGGAACTTTGTTGGCCAGGCAGGCACATCGCCTGGCATTTCTGGGCAAACTATTCAAGAGAGTATGCGGTTGTTGTTGCTGGTGAGAGCATATCAGGTTAATGGCCATATGAAGGCCAAGTTGGATCCATTGGGTTTGGAACAAAGGGAGATACCTGATGATTTAGACCCTGCTCTCTATGGTTTCAGCGAAGCTGATTTGGATCGAGAATTTTTCTTGGTGTATGGAAGATGTCTGGGTTTTTGTCCGAAAACCGTCCTGTGCAAACCTTGAGAGCGATATTGACAAGGCTTGAGCAGGCTTATTGTGGAAATATTGGTTATGAGTACATGCACATTTCTGACCGTGAAAAGTGCAATTGGTTGAGAGATAAGATTGAGACTCCGATTCCGATGCAATATAATCGTCAACGACGTGAGGTTATCCTTGACAGACTCGTATGGAGTACTCAATTTGAGAATTTCTTGGCGACCAAGTGGGTGGCTGCTAAGAGATTTGGACTTGAAGGTGGTGAAACCTTGATTCCTGGCATGAAAGAGATGTTTGATAGATCAGCAGATCTCGGTGTTGAGAGCATTGTTATTGGAATGTCTCACAGAGGAAGATTGAATGTTTTGGGAAATGTTGTCCGGAAGCCGCTGCATCAAATCTTCAGTGAATTTAGTGGTGGTACCAAACCGGTGGATGAAGTTGGGCTCTACACTGGAACTGGTGACGTGAAGTATCACTTAGGAACTTCATATGATCGCCCGACTAGGGGTGGAAAGAGAATTCACTTGTCTTTGGTTGCTAATCCAAGTCATTTGGAAGCTGTGGATCCTGTCGTGGTTGGGAAAACTAGAGCAAAACAATATTACTCTAATGATACGGATAGGACTAAGAATCTGGGTATTTTGATTCATGGGGATGGTAGCTTTGCTGGGCAAGGGGTTGTCTATGAAACGCTGCATCTGAGTGCTCTCCCTAATTACACCACTGGTGGGACTATACATATTGTGGTGAATAATCAAGTGGCCTTTACTACTGATCCAAAGTCTGGGAGATCTTCGCAATATTGTACAGATGTTGCAAAAGCTCTGAATGCTCCCATTTTTCATGTTAATGGTGATGATATGGAGGCAGTTGTTCACATCTGTGAGCTTGCAGCAGAATGGCGCCAGACATTCCATACCGATGTCGTCGTCGACATAGTCTCGTTATCGAAGATTTGGACACAATGAAATTGATGAGCCATCCTTTACCCAACCCCAAATGTACAAGGTTTGCTCTCTGCTTCTTGCCTTTTAGTGCTTGCGGAACAATACTGTTTCATAGACTGACCAACTGGCAGAATAAACTTCTTAATTTGGTTAATCAAGTTATTAAATTCATCAGCATACTCAACCAACATTATATGCATGTTTTTTTTCGTTGATTATTTGGCTTGAATTTATTTGAATGCCCGAGGTATAACGTGTTTTTACTTCTAACTTGCATTGGGTGCTTTAGGTTATCCGGAATCATCCCTCAGCACTTGAGATTTACCAAAAGAAACTTGTGGAATCTGGTCAAGTGACAAAAGAAGATATAGATAGAATACACGACAAGGTCAATTCCATCCTCAATGAGGAATTTTTAGCCAGCAAAGATTATGTTCCCAAGAAGAGGGACTGGCTTTCTGCCTACTGGACTGGATTCAAGTCTCCTGAGCAGATTTCTCGTATTCGCAATACTGGGTATGTCATGAGCTCTTTTGGTTTAATATTTATTTTCATGTTGATCTATTGGAAATTTTGAAACTGTGTTGTTCTACAGGGTCAAACCCGAGATTTTGAAAACTGTTGGCAAAGCAATTACAACCCTTCCAGAAACCTTCAAGGCTCATAGAGCTGTTAAAAAGATCTTTGCAGACCGCGCAAAGATGATTGAAACAGGGGAGGGTATTGACTGGGCAGTTGGGGAGGCCCTTGCGTTTGCAACACTGCTTGTGGAAGGAAATCATGTTAGATTGAGCGGCCAGGATGTTGAGAGAGGTACCTTTAGTCATAGGCATGCTGTGATACATGACCAGGAAACTGGGCAGCGGTACTGTCCGCTGGATCATGTTAAAATGGACCAAAACGAGGAGATGTTCACTGTAAGCAACAGGTAATCACGCGTGACATTATTCTTTGTTAAATTTTTCCCAGTTATGCAAGCACCCTTTCTCCCACTTCCAGTCCCACCTCTTCTTCCCAACCTTTTTTTATCACTTTTGGATTCTGTTTGCACGTCTATACCATTTTTCCATTGTGGCAGCTTATTGCATTTGGCTGTAAATGATTCAACAGATTATGTAGTAGCTGCACCTAGGCTAATCATTCCATCTGAATTATTGCCACTTGCTAAATGGGCCTATAAATTCAGTTTCCTCCTCCCCCTTCCCACCCACCAGCCCTCCTCTTTCATAACTAGTTTAGTAGTTTAGGATCTAACCTCAAGTATGCTTGCATGTGAGCTTTATATGTGCATTCATGTGTGATAGTTGAATTAATTGATTTTGGTAAGATGCTCTATGGTTCAGACATAATTCTACAAGTTTTATTTTTTAAATTGACCTTGAAACTCTTTCAGTTTCTGCTGCCATCTTATGTTTTTCGCATTCAACTGTTTTGACTGCATTTTGATATGGCCATCCACTTGTTATTTGTAGGAGCCTTTAAAAAGAAAGCCAGCTTCTCTAGTTCTAAGTATAGTTTGTTATTTATTTTTGAGTTTTCATTTCCGATTCCCTAACTAACCTTTGAAAATCTTTTTCCCATTGGTCTAGTTCCCTTTCAGAATTTGGGGTTCTTGGTTTCGAACTGGGTTACTCTATGGAAAATCCTAACTCATTGGTCATCTGGGAAGCTCAATTCGGTGATTTTGCTAATGGAGCTCAGGTGATCTTTGATCAGTTTATAAGCAGTGGGGAGGCCAAGTGGTTGCGGCAATCTGGGTTAGTGGTGTTACTACCCCATGGTTATGATGGCCAGGGTCCTGAACACTCAAGTGCACGATTGGAGCGTTATCTTCAGGTATTGTAGTGATGAACATTAAGTCATTAGCTTGGCATGAATAGTTCTGTTATCAGTGCCAGAAAGCTATTGACCACTATACTCTGTTCTCTGTTTGATACTTACCCTACTGAGGATTCCCACTCTTGCTTTTGTCCTTTGCTGAACCAGCAGTTTCATATATTCTGCAATATATAAAATGTTGTATTCTATGCAAAGGAACTCACCTCATTTCTAGGCCCCAGTCATCACTATATTCACCTCAACACCACAGACGACCCTTATTATTATGCAGTCTTCTAAATATTTGATACTTCGTTATGGCAGATGAGTGATGATAATCCCGATGTTGTACTTGTAATGGACCCAACACTGCGAAAGCAAATTCAAGAATGCAATTGGCAAGTTGTGAACGTCACTACTCCAGCCAATTACTTCCACGTCCTCCGCCGTCAGGTTAGTTCTTTGGTTGCAGACTTTCCAACGGATTCCTAGAGGAATTTTCATTATTCTTACATGTTGTATTGTCATCTCTCAGATTAACAGGGAATTTCGTAAGCCTCTCATAGTAATGGCTCCAAAAAACATGCTCCGTCACAAGGAATGCAAGTCAAATCTATCAGAGTTTGATGATGTTCAAGGTCATCCACGTTTTGACAAACAAGGGACCAGGTTCAAGCGCCTTATCAAAGACCAGAATGACCATTCAGATCTGGAAGAGGGTATCAGACGTCTTGTTCTATGCTCTGGAAAGGTTTGTTGACTATCAAAGGCATAGAGAATGACCTTTTTTGTTGGATCAATTATTGAGCATTTGTTTTTATGTTCCTGGGATGCTTCTACAGGTTCTCCTACTAATTTTATTTGCTGAACATTTAATTACTCATGTATATCTTCATTCAGGTCTACTATGAGCTTGATGAGGAGCGAAGGAATGTTGGAGCCAAGGATGTTGCCGTATGTCGGGTGGAACAGCTTTGCCCATTCCCTTACGATCTCATCCAGCGTGAATTGAAACGTTATCCCAGTAAGTATTACAAACGTTAAATTAATCTGATAATTTGATTCAAAAAGCGCGGGGGGGGGGGGTGTTCACTGCTAGTATTCCCTACAAAAAGGATCACTTGGATCCACATGGAAAATACAAGAATTGCGCTAACAGAGGTTACTTTCCTGTCATTCAAAGTTAGTTTTCAAAACTCTCTTTAGTTTTATTACTCCCTCCATTGGAAAAAAAAAATCACGCTATTTTTGTCCGTTCCACAAAAAAAATCACATATATAAACGACAGAGTAATTTTAATTCAGTTTCATGAAGGTAGTCCAGGTACAAATTAGTAAAGCTACATTCTTAATAAGTGTGCCGTTGTACAATGCTACTGTTTTGATAAGCATTTCCAACACAACCTCTGTATAAAAAGGGCTCTCAACTAGGGGTGTGTGGTGTGTGGGAAACTTGTTAGCAAATCCCTTTACAGTATGGTGTTTCACATACTTTTAGATCACACTCCCAGAACGGTATGAGACACTTTTTGCTGCCTAACTATCTTAATACTCTCCTGCTGCCTGTTGGATTCAGTATCTCTAGTTTTATCTTGCGTTGCGTCAAACCCCAATGTTTGTAAATGTCAAAAAAAAAATGTATGAACAGTGTGAGATGACTTTTAACATGCAAAATTTTCATTTGGAAGGTTTTATGATTTTATGACCCCATAGGTGAATCCGCTCATGTCAAATTTTTGCAAGAGTGTAATCGATCTTTCAATAACTATGCATGATTTTTTTTTTAGTATTTCCTGTCATTCAATGTTCCTATCTTCTATTTTGGAGTTCTTCACTTGCAAAGACCTGTTTATAAGTCAAGGTCTAATGAAATTTGAGTTTCCAGATTGATTTTAACATGAAATTACAGTAATCCCTCCGTCCCATGAATGTCGAAAAAAGTTTCAAATTTGCTCTCGATAAAGAGCAAATTTGAAAAGAAAAAAAAATTGACATTCATTTAGGGACAAGAGGGAGTAATTATTAACATCCTTCAAAGTGAGGGTGTTCATGGAAAGCTGTTTTAATCCATAAATTGTTCAAACAGACTAGCTGTGCTGAGTACAGGGGCGCAATATCTACAAGTTAAATTAGCCTTTATTTCCTTGACATCTTAGGCTAGTCTGCTTACGTGTGTCCTATTTGCTTTGGTTATTCCAGATGCAGAGGTAGTTTGGTGCCAGGAGGAGCCCAAGAACATGGGTGCTTTCACTTACATTGCACCCCGTCTGGGTACAGCAATGAAAGACCTTCACAGAGGTTCCATTGACGACATCAAATATGTGGGCCGTGCTCCATCCGCTGCCACCGCTACTGGTTTCTATTCTGTTCACCTGAAAGAGCAGAGCGAACTCGTTAAGAACGCCATCAATTAATCAATTATTCTGAAGAGGTATTTTGCTTTTCGGTTTCCTTTTTCATTTTACGCTAACTTAAATCATGCTCCGGGAGATGCATGGTGTGTGAGAATGAAATAAAGGTTCAAGTGGAGTTGAATTGTGAATCACTTGACAGATAACTTATAGTAGAATATGTGGCTGTTTTTGTAAGTCAATAATTTTGATTGAAGACTCGTGGAAAGTATTTCTTTCCTTTAATACGAACTTTGAGGTTAATGAGCTTAAGTTTTACTCTCCCCAGTCCCATATCAGATTTATTTCATGTTTGAACAATTATTGCTTTGCTCCCGCTTTCCAACTTTATTTAAATGAAATGACTATTTTATCCCTAATATTTAAGGTGAATTATTTAATATTTAGACTAAATAAAGTTGAGAAAGAAAGAACAACCATACAAAACCTCATGGGTTGTAATACTTGTCTAAATCTCAAGGTAGGCAGTGGAATTATAACTAACAATTGTTTTAGTTCACTTGTCAATACTTCTAAATAATGTGCTTTTACTTTGATACTACTACTTGCTAGTACATTGATTGATTGTATTATGTGAAATTACACTAAAGCCGTGACTAGTACGTCGGATAGGCCAGTGATGCAGTGATTTAACCCTAGTATTCTCTCCGTCCCAAAAAAAATAGTACTTCCATAAACTCCGGCAACTAACTTCGACGACCTTTTTTTTTTTTTTTTTTTTACTCCGGCGATCTCTCCGGCGACCAAATAACTGAAAACTTAACTTATTAGTAAGTTATCAGCCGTCAACTAAATTACTAAAAACACGATCAACTTCGGCGATTACCAACTCTGGCGACCTTTCCGGTGATCAAACAACTGAGAACTTAACTTATCAGTAAGTTCTCATTTGTCAACTAAATTAGTAATAACTCGATTAACTCTGACGATCAAACAACTGAGAACTTAACTTATTAGTAAATCCGATGACCAAACAACTGATAACTTAACTTATCAGTAAGTTCTCAGTTGTATTCAATAAGAAGACGATCAACTCCAGCGATCACCAACTCCGGTGACCAAACAACTGAGAATTATCAGCAAGTTCTCAGCTGTCAACTAAACTACTAAAAACACGATCAACTCTGACGACCAACTCCGAATTCCAATCAACTGAGAACTTATCGGTAAGTTCTCAATTGTCAATTGAACATCTAAGAACACGATCAATTCCGATGACTATCAACTTCGGCGATCAAATAACTGAGAATTTATCAGTAAATTTTCAATTATCAACTACTAAAAACACGACTTGTTTGTCTATTTTTTTCACATTCCACTTTATATAGCGAAATTCATAAATGGAAAGTCCTTATTGTTTTGTTAATTAATGAGACATATTTATCTAATTTTTTCTTAAAGAAAATCAAGCGAAATTAAGCATTCATTTTTAAAAGTAAGCTAATATTAAATTTTATAATTTTATGAATGCTTTCTGGATCTTGATTTGATCAATTTATTTGGTTAAACTCTATTAAGTACTACTCAATTATGTGGTAAGATAAAGAGCTCCATGCTTAAATGTTTGAATGCTACACTATCAGAAGTTTTAAGGTGCTTGTTGTATTGTATACACCAACCAAAAATCCCATGGCTGGGGACATTTTCTCTTCTTGTTTCAAGGATCAAGAAAATGAGACATCTCTGTTACTAAAATCTACTACTGACTCCCCAATTGGTTAATGATTTCTACACACGCTTGGTTAATAATCGATCGGGAACACCCCAATTGCAACAGGCAGGCAGGAAACCTAAGAATAGCCACCATCTTCAACCTCTCTTCTATACTACATATCATCCATCTTGTAACTCTGTATCTTCAGAGAAGCACTAAGATGCATGTTCAAGCAGGCAGCAGACAAGGCCATGAAACGATGGTGGTGGCTATTATCCATCATCCCTGGAGGAGGAGGAGATTGTGTGCCCAATATTACTTTTAATGATTCACCCCCCCCCCCCTAGTACTCATGTTACTA
Source organism: Adenophora triphylla var. japonica (assembly GCA_022495995.1). Classification (NCBI taxonomy): domain Eukaryota; kingdom Viridiplantae; phylum Streptophyta; class Magnoliopsida; order Asterales; family Campanulaceae; genus Adenophora; species Adenophora triphylla. Next base: position 167,109 of record JAFEMH010002970.1, on the reverse strand, counting down.
GGGTTGATTTGCCAATATCAGATCCCAATCAAAAGTCTTCGGAATTGAACATGGGCGGACAACTACAACCACCAACTCCTATTCTCCAAATCTGATGTTTATCACAGAAACCCCTCCTTGAGCCGGCCAACATCCGCCCCTATCCTTCCATTGTCGCTGCAGCAAGTCTCTGATGTTGTGAGTTCGCCGATGAGAAGGATAGACGGAGGCGATGGTAGAGAAAGTAGAGGGAGAGGGGACGGAGACAGCCGGTGTGGTGGGAGGGATTACCGGATGTTTATATAAATTTGTTGGCAAATTGGAAACATATACACGTAATTATATAATTAAACGAATGAATGAGATGCAATTTGGAGTATAAATAAATAATAATATGATAAACGAAGGGGGTAACATAACATCATTTGACGTCTAACAAACAAACCACTAATAATAAATATAAGTTAATTAATAGCTAAAACTTATCTTAAACAATCACCTCTCACCATCCCAAAATCCTACCTAAAGTCTCCCATATGATGTCACTTTTCTACATAAAATACTAATTATAATTAGCTTTTTCTTAATCAGGTAAAAGAATCTTTTATCAACCATAATTTCAAGTTAATTATTAATATATTGATGTGAGAGAGCATTATTGGTGGCTTTTGCAACTTTTACTAAAAGGAATTGAAGCATATAACCATGAGATTTGCATATGTCACATGTCATGCTCCTTTATTTAATTCAATTAATTGGGTAATCAAATGTGGCATATTCTAATTGGTCACTATTAGTCAAGCCCACATACTTGGACATTTTTTTCAATTACTGGTTCGTTCTGGTGGGGCATTATGTCATTGTTTGGAAGGTTATTTTTTGATCAAATTTTTCAACAAATTAATTAATAATTTCTCTGTTTTATAACAAATATCAAATTATATTTCTGATCGTTCCAAAATAATAATAAATATTATATTTTTAAATTAAAAACGTCATATTGAAAAAGGGTGAGGATATATTCATAAAATCTGTATCTAGCTTCAATGTCTATCTCTTTGTCGACCAAACAAAGGCATTGCATGATATTTCCATTTATTTTTTTTTTTCCGTTATTATGATAGAACTTTGAGAAATAATATTAAATTAAAAAAAGTATTATAATGAAAATGTAAAATTTATTGTTGATAGTATTGTTTTTTTTTTTTAAACAGGAAACTACATTAATTAATATAAGAAAATAGGCTCGGGGCCTATAAATTGTTGATACATTTACCTAGCAAACTGAGATTACTATGTGCTAATTGAACTATTGTTCTATTTACTTTGTTAATATAAAAACTAGATCATTTCGAAATGTAAAAGTTCATATTTAGTAAAATTTCTTCTAATGAGTAGTGGGGATCGAGTCACTGTTCTTTTTATACTTGTACAAGCATCTTTATCGTCAGTTAGAACCGTTAACTTTTGAAAACCGTAATTTGTTGCCCACCGGAGACCTTTGAGGATCGCCAGACATTCTGCTTGGATACTCGATGAAGATTTTGTTGATTCACTACTTATTGCTATTCTGCCATTTTGATCATCCCAAAGTTCCCATCCAAGGCCTATTCATTTTGCGTCTTTCTTCCGTGCACCGTATGTGATAAGAATTTGAGAGTTGTTTGTTCCAAATATTTTGATGTATTCTTCAAGTGTCTTGGCATTCAAAGAATGTATACTCCTATTTGCAATTTGTTGTTCCTTTCCTCTATTTTCTGATTTCGAACTTTTTGGAGATGGAAGATCGCTCGATTTAGGAGTTGGTCTATTTCTGGTCATCCTTGGTTGAAGATGATTTGGTTACGGTTTAGCCAAGTTTTCTAAAGAATGAACATGGTAAGGCAAGAATCCATTTTTTCTTTTGAGATTAACCAAGGGCCTAACCAATCGATTATATTAGGGGGTGAGAAAGGGTTTAGGAGCTGAGGGAGGTTAACGTGTGAATTTTCCCAAACATGTTTTGAAGCCCAACATGAGAAGAAAAGGTGGAAGTCTGATTCTTCTTTTTGTCCGCATCTGTTACATTCAGGGGGGAGTGCATTTGCGGATATGAAGAGCTTTGTGATTGACAAGTGGAATATGGTATCCACTCTTTACGGAATACACCCCATTGGACGCTCGGCTCCAAATTTGAACATCTTGACCCGATCTTGAAATGTGGGATGATAGAATTTTGTTTGCATTTTTCAATACCCTCCAAGCTGTTTTCGCAAGGCATGTCTGATTAAGGGCTCCCGTGTGTCTTAGACCCAGACCCCCTAGATTTTTTTGGAAGGCAAAGCTTTGACCAAGCGGCTCAATGAATTATTAGAACATGAATTAATAATATGTGTTATTTAATTTCATATGTTATAATCATTTAATAATGTTAAAGTATAAACCAAATATGTAGAATTCCATTAGGTGTAAGTACCATTAAATGATGGGCATAATGGTAACTTCTCACCGCCTTCTTTACGAAAGGGTGTAGTCCCTAAATGAAGTGCCCCTTCTCAATCTATATATAGGCTATCCATCAGCCCATTTGAGACACTTAACTACATTACAATTCAGTCATAAAATCATTCTTCATTCATCTAAGAAGAACAAGTGTGGGCACTATCATTTAGAAGTACTATCTCCCTACTTTCTCATTTATTCAAGAACAAGATCAAGAACACAATCATGAATTCTTCAGGTATACGCTTCCGTCTTCATCTTTTTCTCTTCTTAATCTAGTTATGAGATGGTTCATGGTTTAATGGATTGTTTTGTTTCAACAATTGGTATCAGAGCCTACTCATATACTAGATTGAGTTTGAAATTCTTATAGAGCCTTATGCTTTAATTTATTTCATATTTGTAATCCTTGTGTAATTTCATTTGGTTTTGTTCTTGTTCATGATACTCATCTTGTCTAAGAGTATCATATTCATAACTTCATTCCATTTTTGATTTTTTGGTTTTACTCAAAAGGCTTTCAACCCTTAATGTAAGATTATCCCATTTTTTTAACATAGCCACCATCCTTGGATGCGTTGTGAGTTTGTTCATATGCATAGCCACGCATTTTTTAAATGTGTTGTGATGCGGATCTACTTACTTTGATTGAAAATTGAGTCACCATTAAATTAAGAACTTCATTCAATTTTCGGAAATAATGATAAAATCAAGAGGCACAATGGTTCATACAAGATTACCCCATTTACATAGCCAACATTGTGTAAAGTTTGGAGTGTGTAAATCTAGGTCTACTTGTTTGAATCATGTTAATTGAAGTGCAAACTTGTCCCATTTACATAGCCAGCATTTTACAATGCATTGAGTATGGAAAATTGGATATTATTGCTCGATGTCCTGACAAAGGGCCCGACGCCCTCGGAGGGCGCGGGGTGTGGGGGGCGTAGCCCCCCGTGGTATGGTATGACTCTCTATTTGGTTCAAATCTGTTCATAAAAGGGTGTAAAAATGGTAACTTTTCGTCATTCTGGGCAAACTGTGGTCTTGGGCGGTCTCCCACATTCTCTGGGAGGTCGCCCACTTGAACAGAAAATTTGGCGTCGTTTGAAATTTGGTCTTGGGCGGTCGCCCATTTTTGCCTGAGCGGTCACCCACTTGAACAGACTTTTCATCAACGATTGAACATTGTGTTGGGTTTGGATCCTAAACTGCAAGGAGGAAAACGTCGGAGGAGCTTCTGTCAAGGAGAGCGGCCGCGCTTGTGGTGGAGAGCGACCGCACTGGTGAACGAAATTGGGGGTTGGATCTTCGGCCAATGAGGGCGGCCGCACTGCTAGGATGCGCGACCGCGCTGGCGTCGGGGAGGAGAAATCCTGGACTGATTTTGTTTCCTAGTTTTATAGGATCTCTTCTTAAACTGAGTTAGGGCTTCCTTGTATCAACTATATAAACATAGATACGACCTAGAACACATTAGAAGTTGTGTAGCAACATATTAGAAGGTGTCTAATACATATTGGCTTGGCAATTGCCCCCGGACGTAGTTCATGTGTTGAATGAACCGGGTAAACAACTCTTGTGTTCTTGTGTGTGTGTGTTTCTTCCATTATTGTGCTTGTGGGTGTGTTGATTTCTTGTCTTGATTGCAACGGGGGACCACCAAATTCACAACAACTGGTATCAGAGCCAGGTTCGGAGGATTCAAAATCTTTTCATTAGTTGATTAATTTTGAATCGCGTTCTTGGGGATTTTGGTGAAGCAGTCAGATGAAGAACTCAATCGAGAAATTCAACGGTGTGAATTTCACGTTTTGGAGGACAAGGATTGAAGACTACCTTTATTGTAAGGATCTTCATGGACCCTTGAAGGAGAAGCCCGAAGGCATGTCACAAGGGGATTGGGAGATGTTGGATCGGAAGGCGTTAGGAGCGGTAAGGAGTGCCCTAATCGACGGCGTTGCACGGAACGCTATGGAGGCCAAGACAACGGTGGAGTTGCTACAAACGCTGTCAGACATGTATGAGAAGCCGTCGAATATCAATAAGGTGCATTTGATAAAGAGGTTTGCGAATACGAAGATGTCGAGGGCGATAGCGCAAGTCATATCGGCAATTTCAAAGGTATGGTGGACCAATTGAAAAGTGTTGATATTACTTTCTCCGATGAAGTGCTAGCTTGTTTTCTACTAAAATCATTGCCAGATAGTTGGGAGGTTACTGTCACAACGATTAGTACGTCGAAAACAGCATTGGTGTATACGGAGGTTAGAGATCTCATCCTTCAAGAGGAGTTGCGAAGGAAAGAGAAAATGGGAGAATCTTCCGTAGATGGGGCTGCACTTAGGGTGGAGAGAAATAGGGGAAGACCTAAAAAGGGAAAAAAGGTCAAGTGCTACAATTGTGGCGAATTAGGTCATATCAGTTATGACTGTCCGGGTAAAGATGGTGGTGCACACGTGGTGGATGATGGTGGGGATGTATTAATCCTAGGAGAGGAGCAGTCGGGTGAAGATTGGGTGTTGGATTCTGGAGCTTCTTGTCATGCTAGTGGGGATGTAGAATCAATGAAGCGTATATAAAACCGGAGATTTTGGGGTTCTCTATCTTGGTGATGGTCAACCATCAAGATCAAAGGTAAGGGGATGTGATGATGAAGACACCTAACGGGGCTGTTTTACAACTACACAACGTGATGCATGTTCCGGATTTAAGGAGAAGAGTGATTTCTGTGGGACAACTTGACAGTGAAGGGTATGGTGTTTCTTTCATTGGTGGGTCTTGGGAAGTCACAAAAGGGACTAAGGTGTTAGCTCGTGGGGTTAAGGGGAAGATGTTGTACTCTACCTACAATGTCGACATTCGTTCCGGTGGGAGTAAGAGGCTAAAGAACCGGACTATTTGTGTAAAAGGGGGAGACATCAAGAAACGGTATGTTGGGGGGGGGGGGAGAAGGACACAAAGTTGATCAACGTGGTGTGGAAGTCCAAGTGCCCTAACAGAGAGCGGTTTCAGACCAAAAACAGACGATGCAAGAAACAAGGTGTGTCCAAGTTTCAAGGGGAAGCATTGCGAGGAAGGTGGGTCTGGAGGGAGAAGGCGAAGTTAGACTTGCGGGGAGAAATCAAGGTAGAAGCTGATTTGGGGAGGCAAGAATCATCTAACACGGAGAGGTTGAAACGTCGCTTGGTTTCAACTCGCCTTAGTACTTGAGGAGAGGTGCGGTAGTGTCAAGCCAATATGGATGGGGGAAATGTGTTCGAAGGTCCTTACTCCGTGGTGGGAGTTGATGGGTGTTTCTATGTTTGTTAGTTTAGTCTCCGGTGGGAGATTGTTGGGTTTGGATCCTAAACTGCAAGGAGGAAAACGTCGGAGGAGCTTCTGTCAAGGAGAACGTCCGCGCTTGTGGTGGAGAGCGACCGCGCTGGTGAACAAAATTGGGGGTTGGATCTTCGGCCAATGAGGGCGACCGCACTGCTAGGGTGCGCGACCACGCTGGCGTCGGGGAGGAGAAATCCTGGACTGATTTTGTTTCCTAGTTTTATAGGATCTCTTCTTAAACTGAGCTAGGGCTTCCTTGTATCAACTATATAAACATAGATACGACCTAGAACACATTAGAAGTTGTGTAGCAACATATTAGAAGGTGTCTAATACATATTGGCTTGGCAATTGCCCCCGGACGTGAACCGGGTAAACAACTCTTGTGTTCTTGTGTGTGTGTTTCTTCCATTATTGTGCTTGTGGGTGTATTGATTTCTTGTCTTGATTGCAACGGGGGACCACCAAATTCACAACACATTGGGGTTGGGCGGTCGCTCACCTTGTATGGGCGGTCGCCCACCTGTACAGTGTTTTCAGGTTCATTTTTTTTGCCTTAAATTTTGTGATAATTCATTAATAAATTATAATATCCGGACACTGCCAAGCTTCGGTGGTTCTTAGAGTTATCAAACTTTAAGAATGGACGGGTAGAACGAAAAGATGTTGTCTTTTATTAATAAATTTCGTTTGTTTCTTTACCCTTTAAATTTTCAGAAATTACCTTAAGGCCCTTTTGTTTCCGATTAATTATATCCTTAAACATTTTTTGGACAAAATTAACATGCTTGTTTCCCAAAGGAGACCTTGTTGATTAAATTCAAACTTGTTAAAAGATGAAGGTAAATATTGATATGTGATAACATGCTTGTTTCCCAAAGGAGACCTTGTTGTTGACTAAATATTTGCATTCATGGGGTAATAATTGAATAAAACATTTGGTCATTTTGAATACTTTGAACCATTCCAAAGGAAGGCGAGTATTTAAAATGAGCTGTTTATATTCATTATTGCCGGGTAACAAATACCTTAAACTTTAGGACATTTTTTATACTTGAACCGGCCCAAAGGAAGGCAAGTATTTAAAATGTACTGTTTAGGTTATTTGTTTACCCTAAGATGAATCAAATTATGAGTCAATTCGCAATTCAAAGATTAGTCTTGATGTCATATTGATTATCTTTTATTTTGATGGAATTCATTTCATATAATTAATCATTATGTAGATTCTTATATATGTTTTGTGTTTCATTCTTTGTTCTTTTCCCTCAGATTTGATTAATGCTTCATTCGTAACTACTGCTATAAATGATGTACCTTTGCTTACTGGTGGGACTAAACTTAAAACTTGGAAAAATAATATAACGATGATCTTAGGCAATATGGACATCGATTACACATTAGGGGAATCAAGTCCCGCTGCTCTCAATAAAGGAAATACCGTTATAGAATGGAAAAATGTTGAGCAATGGGAACGGTCCAACCGCGTGAGTCTAATGATCATGGAAAATGCAGTTTCAAAGACATTTTTGGACAATGTCTCTGAAATCGAAAATGCTGAGTTTTTCCTTGAATTCTTGTGAAAACTTGTTTCCATTCGGTACAAGGGTGAGAAAAATCTTCGGGAGTACATTATTGAATTATTTCATCATTCGATCAAACTAAAGGCACTTAAGTTAGAGATTTCGGAAGATTTGCTCGTGCACTTAGTTTTGATTTATCTTCCTCCTCAATTTGGTCCTTTTGAGGTGACCTATAAATGTCGAAAGTACAAGTGGAATATTAATAGATTACTTTCACATATGACATTAGAGGAAGATAGGATGAAATATCTTAAATTAGAAAGTACTCACTCAGCATTTACTTCTTCTCGTGGGATTAAGAGAAGAGGGAAAGAAATTGCGGTTGCAAGTAAGAAGCATAAGGGATCATTTAAGGGTCATAAAGTCAAGAAATGCTTCTTCTGCAAGGACCTTACTCGCATGAAGAACGACTACCATAAATATCGCGAATGGCGAATTCAGAATGGTATGTCATTTGGTCTTGTTTGTACTAAGGCAAATTTGATTTCAATTCCTTAATATACATAGTGGTTGTATTTGGTGCAACAACTCACATTAGTTCATGTATGCAGGGTTGCCTGAATTATCGAATCTCCAGTGAAGATGAGAAATACATCTATATGGAAGCTGGAAATCCGGTTGAAGTTATAGGCATAGGGACTTTTAATGACAAGTACTGGCTATTATTTTTGTTTTAAATAATACATTCATTGTTCCATCTTTTGATGGAATTTAATATCTATCACAATTTTGGATAAGAAAGGTTACTCTTGTTCTTTTGATAATAATAAATGTGATCTTTATTTTAAATTTCAATCTTGTCGGTACTAGTACTTTGTCATATATCGATAATTTTAATTTACTTGATATAGTCAAGGAAATGAATGAGTGCCATAATAATGAAACCAAAACTAAAGGCACTAAGCAAAAGTTATCAAGTGAAAATTCTTGTATTCTATGACATAGGCATTTGGGTCATATCTCCAAAGGGAAAATTGATAAAGCTTATGTCAGAGGAATCCTAAAACAACTTGATACTCCGGATAAAACCTTTTGCATTAAGTGTTTTAAAGAAAAATTTACAAACATTAAAGGAAATAGGATCTTTGAGAGTGTCAAACGTCTTGAAACTAATTCATATGGATATTTGTGGATCATTCACTAACCTTTCATGGAATGGTCAACAATATTTCATTACGTTCATGGATGATTACTCTCGTTATAGATACATTATTTTCTTCATGTAAAGTTTCAATCATTGGACGTTTTCAAGTCTTTTAAGGCATAAGAAAGACTATTAAGAACGTTAAAATCCGATCATGGTAGTGAAAACTGCGTACGATATAACGTTTTGGGTGAATAACGTCCGGGCCCTTTATACTCGCTATCTTGAAGAGTGTGGGATTGTCCCTCACTACACCATGCCGGGCAAACCTAGCATAGTGTAGTGAAGAGACATAATAAAATCCTTAAGAATATGGTAAGAAGTATGTTTTCTTGTACTTCTTTACCTCACTCATTATAAGAGATGCATTAAAGAACCTCTACTTATATTCTCAATAGAGCTGCTTCAAAGGCTACCGACAAAACTCCGTATGGACGTTAAGATCGTTGGTAGTTACTTTGTAGGGTATGCTAAGAGATCTAGGGGATATAAATTTTATGACCCAAAAACTAGAATATTTTTCGAGACTGACAATGCTAGGTTCTTTGAGGATGTTGAATTTAGTGGAAGAAATAGTAATGATCTGATCTATTTTGAATTTGATCTGATCTATTTGAATTTGAAGAGTTAGAGGAACCACTCTATATTCCTCAAACTTTAGTTCCCGTTGGAAATCAAGTAATTACACCTGAAATTCAACAAGAACATACAATTTAAAATAATATAGAGACTCCCGTAAATAACGGACAACATGAGAATGTTGGACATGAGGAAATTCAACAACCTCAATTTGAGGATGAACCAGTGCCCTTAAGGAGATCTACTAGAAGAAATGCTATTTCGGATATTTATGATATGTGTCTTGCGGAGAATTAGGACACCTTAGGTTTAGTGGGAGATGATCTAATCACCTTCCATGAAGCCATTAATAGTCCTAATTCTCATAAGTAGATCAATGTCATTAATGAGGAGTTAAAATCAATGAAATACAATGACATTTGGGATCTTGTCCCATTACCTGAAGGTGTAAAATCTATAGGTTATAAATTGATATTTAAAACCAAAAGGGATTAGCAAGGTAATGTGGAAAGATATAAGGCACGTCTTGTTGTTAAATGATTTACTCAAAAGGAAGACATTGATTATAAATATTTTTTTTGGCATCTTCTAAAAACCTCTTTTAGGATCATTATGGCATTAGTGACACATTATGATCTTGAGCTTCATCAAATGGATAATAAGACAGCTTTTCTCAATGGTGATATTGAGGAAACTATCTATATGAAGAAACCAGAAATGGTGACTGATTCGGATCAAACTGGTCAACTAGTTTGTAAACTTAAGAAATCCATTTATGGGCTTAAGCAAGCATCTCGTCAATGGTACTTAAAATTTAACCAAGTTATTCTTTCATTTGATTTTGAAACGAATCTTGGTGAAGATTATGTATACCATAAGTTCAGTGGGAGTAGATTTATAATTTTGGTCTTATATGTGGATGATATTTGGATGATATTTTACTTGCTAGTAATAATAAGGACCTTCTAAAGGAAACTAAGAAATTTTTCTCAAATATATTTGAGATGAAAAATCTTGGTGAAGCTTCTTTTGTATTAGGAATCCAAATACATCGTGATCGTTCACGAGGTATTTTAGGATTATCACAAAAGAGCCATATAGAGAAGGTATTACAAAGGTTTAGCATGCAAAATTGTAAACCACATGACACCCCTGTCTCTAAGGGAGATAAATTCAGTCTAAAGCAATGTCCTAAAATTAATTTTTAATCCAAGTATATGGAAATTATCCCTTATGCACCGGTAGTAGGAAGCTTAATGTATGCGCAAGTACGTACTCGTCCCGGACCTTGCATTTATTATTGGGATGCTTGGTCAATACCAAAGCAATTCGGAAAGAAGAACATTAAGTCGCATCCAAAAGAATGATGAAGTACCTATAAAACATTGAACTACATGCTTATGTATATAAAATCGGATCATTTTGAGATCATTAGGTATTTCGATTCTATTTTACTGGATGCAAAGATGTCAAAAGACATCATAAAGTTATATCTCTTGTTGAAGAGAAATAAGTATAAAATAAACAAATAGATATACAACTTATAGGATCAAACTCCATGTTATTGGATCCATTTTATAAAGCGTAATCTCTTTTGATGTTTCACGAGCATACTGCTCATATGGGTGAAACGATTTTGATAATGCTTAAATCAGTGGGAGTTTGTGTTGTTTTCTATTTCTTTGTGATTGTTTTTATTTATATTGATCTCATTTGGTTAAGTAGGACTAGTTGGAGAATATATATATGTGTTCTTCATATATATTCATTAATATTCCATGCTACATATCTATACTTAATCTATGTCATTTAGTTGGATATATATATATGTGATTAATGTGGGTTTAGTTGCGAATCAATTACAACGACTGCCCCTTTAGTCCCTATACTTATAAGACTAATGGACGGGATTGTGTTGGATGACAATAAACGTGCACATAAGGGTTGTCATTCATGTTATAAATGATTAAGGAATTTATTTAGTAAAAGATACATATTAATATTAATCCAAGTGGGAGATTGTTAGAACATGAATTAATAATATGTGTTATTTAATTCCATATGTTATAATCATTTAATAATGTTAAAGTATAGACCAAATATGTAGAATTTCATTAGGTGTAAGTACCATTAAATGATGAGCATAATGGTAACTTCTCACCGCCTTCTTTACGAAAGGGTGTAGTCCCTAAATGAAGTGTCACTTCTCAATCTATATATAGGCTATTCATCAGTCCATTTGAGACACTTAACTACATTACAATTCAGTAATAAAAACATTCTTCATTCATCTAAGAAGAACAAGTGTGGGCACTATTATTTAGAAGTACTATCTCCCTACTTTCTCATTTATTCAAAAACAAGATCAAGAACACAATCATGGATTCTTCAGGTACACGCTTCCGTCTTCATCTTCTTCTCTTCTTAATCTAGTTATGAGATGATTCATGGTTTGATGAATTGTTTTGTTCCAACATGAATTCCTTTCTCTTTGTCCAACCCAAACCGAAGGAATTTATTGAAAGTTGGATGAAGTTCCCTAATGAAGAAAATGGGGAATTTAAAGACAAACATAGCATATCTAGGAATAGTGGAGATGACATGTTTAATGAGGATAGTTCGACCATAGCTAGGAATTTTCGTTGCTAGCCCTGGAGTTTTTCTCTTACTCGATAGATGATATGATGCCTAGAAAAATGTCTCTTTTTTTCCCATAAACTATTTGTTTTAGGCCCAAATATTTACCATATCGAAAGGAAGCCAAGAGGGATAGGATAAGACTAGTTTGACTTTTCAGATCTAGGGTAGTTGACGGAGAAAATTAGATGTCACTCTTTGAGAAGGGTTATTCTATTGGCACAATAAAAATTTTATTTGCACAATGTTGCCTAGAATAAAGTGATTCATTAATGTACAAAGTCAATATCGTACACAATTTTTAAGGACAGATGATGTATTTAATGTGTTTTTTTTTCCCCGCTAAAAAGCCTCTAATGTCCACTTTAAGAAGCAGCAAGTAGAGGGGTCTAGCTCAAAAGAAAGGAAACAATTAGCTGAGGCGGTCATAGGCTTTGGAAAGCAAATAGGATTCTTTGGATTTTAAAAAAATTAACAAGGTGGCCATCATCGAGAGGTTGAGAAGTTTGTCTCAAATTCTACAAGACATTAATTATTATTATCATCTCTTAGGTTACTTGACACTTTGTTTTTCCAGCTTTCCAAGAATTTTGGTCAAATACACTTCAAGTAGGAATTTATGACTGCTCTTTCCAAATCAAATTAATAAACAAATCATTCCAAAAAGTGTATTTGACCAAGAATTTTGGTCAAATACACTTCAAGTAGGTAAATTTTGGAACGGAAGTAGTAAAAGATTTAATTTTGTATCCAAACATCTAAGTTAATTTATTACTTTGACCATGTGCCGAAATATAAGTATTGATCTCAAAGTAAACAAACTTTTGAAGTAGAAATTTCATTAGCAGTAATCGCCCATGGAAATAAAATTAATGGATCGACCTGTCAAAACGCTTACCCAACTTGTTAATTATCCGACTCTTTTAACTAGCAAGTTAAATGGGTTATAACGAGTTTTACATATCTTAACACAACACGTCAATTCACCATTATTCAACCCGTACCCGCATTGATCAACTCATTTGACAAGGTATATTTTTTTTTGTAAACAACCCTATAGTGTGTATTAAAAAACGACTCCAAATCACAATAGAAGATCTGGTCTTATTTTAAAAAAAGTAGCTTGACTAATTAAATTAAATACCCTTGCTATTATTGAAAAAGAAACTACCACGTTGCTTCTTGTGTTCCCCCACACACACGCAATAAAAATGAAATATTAAAAAGTACTGATAGAGTACAAACTTAACAATCCATTTAACTTTTAAATTGACAACATATATGCATCTCGAATATGATATGATCGAGCAAAAATTGAATTGGGGTTATAACCGGAATCAATGAATCGAATACCTAGATTTATTTTCAATAAGTCTGAAATGGATAAACAAACAATAAAACTAAGCTGGAGCTTCACCGACGAATATCCTCCGACTCAAGAGCAAGTATGAGTTTTTAGAGAACAAGAAAAGAATAAGGGGAAAAAAAAATAGAGAATAGACTAAACCTGATTTTGAAATTATTATCTCTTATTTATAGGCAGGTGGTGTAGTAATTCTTAATAATAGGGATTAGTAGTTGAGTTGGATTAAGAAAGTAAATCTTGGTTAGCATGAGATCATTAAAAAGACAAGAATTTTTATTGAAATAGGATTGTTCGAGCTAATTCTTGCTCGATTGAACGGTCGGCCTGCTCACCTTGGCCCGAAGATCAAGGTGTCTGAATAACATTAGAAGTGAGCTCTTTTTATGAGACCGACTCGAGCTCGATTGACAGAACGAGCTCACCATTGTACCAATATCGCTTGTCCCGTTTGTTCCCACAACTCTTGAAGGAATCGAGTATGAGCTCATGCTCATTAGCTGGTGCTTCCATGTGATCACACCCGAGTAGGTACTTGTGCCTCCATGTGTTAGAAACCAAGCAGCTACTTGACTTGAGTTATTCCTTTCATGATAGATAGTATTACTATGGTTTAAAATTCATAACACAAACTAACCCCGTTCCAGCATATCATTATTGATGAGTACGAAAAGAATAAAATAAAATATACTCCCTCCGTCCCAATAATAAGTTCACCATTTTGATTTCGACATGCAAATTAAGGAAATTGGTGAGTGGAGAAAATGTTGTGAGTGTAATAGTAAAATAGGAGAGTGGAGAAATAAATTTGAAAAATGTTGTGAGTGTAATAGTAAAATAGGAGAGAGAATGAGTGGATGGAATAGTAAAATATTCTTTGCCATTTTAGGAAAGGTGAAGCTTTAAACGGGAGACCCATTTTGGCAAAAAGTGAAGTTATTAATGGAACGGAGGAAATATATTAAAATGAATTACTACTAGTGAAAAAGGTTTTTGAATATAATAAATAAGTGAAATTTATAAGTAGAACCCACAATTTAAATAGTACAAGTGAGATAAAATTAATATACTAATATAATACAATATGTTTTCCTATTTGAATTTAGATGGAGATAGTATTTTAAAAAAAAAAAAAATTATAGTCAACATTTATACTATAATTTGTACACATAAAAGTTAATGTTCTTAAAAAATAATACACCAATTTTAAAGTGAAATTCGAGAGTTTTCAGTTGCCCATGCTTTGCTGCTTCTGTTTCACGATCTTAGCTTTGCTGGTCCAACATATTTCTGACACGTGTACTCAACTGATTGAAATCTTCCTTTTTATTTTGTGTATGCATAAAAAAAAAAAAAAAAAAAAAACCTTCAGTATCTAGTGGATGACCTAAGACCTCGTTTATCTGTGATCTCAGGCCAAGATTGGCCACAAAAAGACAAGAAACTTGTTTTAAAAAAAAATAAAAAATTACTAAGGATTGCCGATCTGATTGGTGAAACAATCCTAGATTGTGATCCAATTTTTTCAACTATGGGACACATGTCCACCAACCATTGGTTGGTGGATTTTTCAAAATATACTTTTTCACTTTTAACTTAAATCATTTTTAATTATATTAAAAATTTATTAAAATAAAAAATAAAAAATATCAATTTTTTTATTTTTTTATTCTCTATAAATAGAGACCAAATTTATTGAATTTGAAACACAATCTAAAATTCTTTTTTTAACTATATATCGTATTTTTGTATAATAATTATATAAATTTAGTAATATAAAATATTATATAAATTTATTACAAGACAAAAAATAAGAAAAAATGAGATTGATAATATATGTAATAAAAAATAAAGAATAAATGATATTTGAGTTGGATTGATTGGTTGGATTGGATTGTGAATAAAGTTAAAAAATGAAGGAGATTGGTTTGGATTGTAGATGATATATGTGGAAGAGAGAGAAATAGTATTATATTGTTGGATTGGATTGAATTAGATTGCTGATAAAGAAGGTCTAAGATTGTTTATATAAATGAAAGTGCAACTATTTATCAAATATTAGTCCTAATTTATTTAATTTAGTGGCTAGTGTTAGACCTTCACCTTTGTGGTTGTTGATTTGAGTTTTATACTAGTGTTTTTTCTTTTCCATAATTTACATTTTAAAATTTTAGTATAATTTGTGCGTTTACTCAAAAAAAAAAAAAAATCTTGGCTTCGTCAGTGATTGCGTCGCATGTTTAATGAAATAAATAAAAACGCAATCATTAAAATGGGAAAAGAAGTTGTTAAAGAGAAATCACCTTTGTGGTTGTTGATTTGAGTTTTATACTAGTGTTTTTTTCCTTTTCCATGATTTACATTTTAAAATTTTGGGATAGTTTGTGCATTTACTCAAAAAAAAAAAAAAAAAAAACTTGGCTTCGTCAGTGATTGCGTCGCATGTTTAATGAAATAAATAAAAACACAATCATTAAAATGGGAAAAGAAGTTGTTAAAGAGAAATCATAAATTCAAGCATGGCTCAAATGATATAAATACTCTCATATGATCCCTCATGCACCAAAATGTTCACCAAGAAAGGAAAATCTCTTTAATTATAAGTGTACATTGGAATATAATATTTATTAAATATAAATCAATTTTTTTAAAAAAGAAAATAAGTACTTTTGTAAATGTAAATGCTTAACAATAGGCTAGTCCCCATAACCATGTGACATGCATTTCAATAGGTTATCAAGTAAATTTCTATATCTAATGAAGCATAGTATACACACATTGTGAGGTTCTTTCTACCTATAATCAAAATGGATCACAACTTAAAAGGATGTGATTATTATTATTTATTATTATTATTATTATTATTATTATTATTATTATTATTATTATTATTATTATTATTATTATTATTATTATTATTATTATTATTATTATTATTATTATTATTATTATTATTATTATTATTATTATATTGTGAATTAAATATATTTTCACACATTGATGCACATGGTGAGTATAATCGTAACAAAACCCACGCATCTCAAATATCAAAATATAAATTGTTGCAAAAACCTTTGTTGGGAACAAAACCAGGTAAATACTCCCTCCTTCCCATTAAAAAAAAAAAAAAAAACTCATTTTAATATCACATTACAAAATTTAAGAAAAAAAAAAGTTTTTAATACTTGTCTATTTATGAGATCCAATTATCATACTAACATCATCAATCTAATTACTATTTTCTATCTCACTTTCTCTCTTCTATCTTACTATTTATACTCGCAACACTAACTTCACTATAACACTTTTCTTAATTTTTGTTCAACACTCATTTTATATATTTTGTAATGGGACGGCGGGAATATGTGTTTATTGAATAAAATAAAAATAAACATTTACTTTCTCACACTACAATCTACACACTTTTCTCATAAGACGTCTCATCACTACTGTAAACTACACAATTTCTAAAATTTCTTAAAATTGAGATGTTTTATTATTTTATATTAATGAGATCGATATTATATACTCAAAATAACAATTCAATTATTATTCTCTGTCTGTCTGCTCACTTTAATACCTCCATTATTCTAATTTTTTTTTATATTTTAATTTTCGTACAAATAATAAGTATTAGTTTGTAACGAGTGACAGGTTGAGTATTTGAAATGAATGTAGTAAATAGTAAATCATTTATCTTCGTTTTCTCAAAAACCTATTTGATGATATTCATCCTTGATAAAATAAAAAAGTACGATGTAATTTATCAAATCAATATTTGAGCAAAAAAAAAATGGAAATAATTTGAGTCAAAATTTAGGAGTGATCGAATTGAAAATTTAAAAAACAATGGATTTTTTAAAACGAAACTTTTTAAAAGTGATCTTTTTTCTATAAATGTGTTTCAATGGACCGAGTAAAGTTAGGAACTGGATTCTCTGTGACATCATCTCATCTGAGTCGCTTATTTCGCTTATCGGTTCTTTTACTCGAATTGTTTCGTTTGATACATCATTTAAAACACTAATAATTGTAACTCCTAGATTGCAATTTAGGGGATAGATTTAGATTAATAGGATATTGTAAAATTAATTCCATGTAAGATCATTAAAGATGATAATATATTCTTATCTACTAGTCCTCACCAACAAATTATTTTCCAAAAAATCGAATTAAACCAAATAAGCAATGACTTTTGTAAACAAATTATAATAATTTCATGATATTATTCTAGAGTGAGGCGGAAAAGTATAAAACTACATAACTACCCTTACAATTTCAACAAAATCTTCTTTAAAGAAATTGTACTACAGAACAAATGAACAAAAACAATCATTAACAAACTACAACTGAAAAGAAAAGAAAAACATTTTTTTAACAAAGGATGGAATTTTGTACAAAGTGAGGGGTAAAAGAGACATTTCATATTACTAGAGGTGGGGGGTTAGGAAAGACCAAATGAGAAGTCAATAGGAATAACCCACCCTTTGGACGACACGGTCTCTGAGAATTCCATTGTAGAGGGCCATCCTGTTGGCCGGCATTTTAGCAACTCCGCCACCGCCATTTCTCTTCATTCTCGCCGCCGCCGTTGCTGCCGATGAAGAATTTTTTCTGTCGGAATTACCCCTGTGCAGCCTTCTGAATTCATCGCTGTTACCAACCGGGTCCACCACATCCTCTGCAAAGTGAACTTTCTTCTTCTTTTTCTCTCTCTTCTTTCCGTCTACACAAAAAAATTCCATTCAACCAATCAGTCTCCAATAATTAACATTATTGACAGTTCACGTCTTTTTCTAAATACCCAGTTGGAAATATCTGGAACAATTTGAAAATTCAGCCGGGAAAAAATTAAATTAAATAAATTGAACATGCAAATTCAAGAAAAGAAAAAAAAACCCGGAGCGAACCTGAAGAGAGGCAAGGTCTTGGAGAGATAGAGAATTGGGTAGCGGTGGATGGTGATTTTTGGAGGCGGAAAGCAAGGAGGATCACGGTTCCCGACACGGCGGCCATGGCGGTGGCGAAGACCACACCATTAGAGGCCAAGATTGAAGACATGATGATCAAATTTTAGAGAGAGAAACAAGAAAGAGGAGAGAGAGAGAGAGAGAGAGAGAGAGGGAGAGGGGGGGGGTTGAATTTGTTTTTAACGAGGGAAATGAGAGGTGGTTGAGTTTGTTTTTTTTACAGGAGTTTGCAGTGGACAATATTGATGTAATAATAATAAAAATAATGTGAATTTTATATTGGGAATCGGTTGGATCATTTGAAGAAACAGGCAAAATAAATTAAAAAGGAAAAGGTATTTATTGAATTTGGTTGAAAGAGAGGAAACAATTGGTGGAAAGAGGGGATTTTAAAATTGAATTGAGTGTATATAAGAGGAGAGGAAGGAGGGCCGCTGGCTATGTTCGGTTTATTTCTTATTTATAATTTAATTAGAAAATAAAAAAAAATTAATAAAGTTGTAAATAGAAATTAAATTATGCAAGAAAAGAAAAGAAAAGGAGGAAGAATTGAAAAATGGAGGGTTTGTATGTAATAAGTTGAATGATGTCAGTTGGAGGAGGAGTTTAATAGTTTAAAGGTTTGGGGGAAGTGGGAATGGCGTGTGTGCAAATCGCACTCTTTTGTTCGTAGTAGGTACACTCCCTTTTTTACTTTCTTTTTGCGAGAGGTTTAAGGGTATATTGGGAGGTACCAAAATCAAATTTCAAGGGAGTTAGCAATTTTAATAGATAAAACTTAATCAGTTATCAAAATTAGATAAGAAGTTAATCAAGATATCAAATTTGATATCTTGGCTAACTCTTTCCAATGAGTAAGTTTTGGGAGAAACCAGTTTCTCCATAAATTATAAAAAGTTCAATTTTTTTCAACTTGCAAGTATTTGACGAATATAGGAACAGTTTGAAAAAATTGGACTTTTTATAACTTAGGGAGAAACTAGTTTCCCCCAAAATATTGTGCTTTCCAATAGGTAAAACTTGAATTTTTATTTAATTTCAATTATCAACTTATCATATATAATATAGGTTGCAAATGAAAATATGACACGGGTGAAAATAGATTTTTTTAAAAAAATTTAAATAATTATTTTTTAAAAAAATAAAGAGAATTTTTTTTATAAATATTTAAAATTATTTATTTTAATTATTAAAATGTCTTTTCAATTAAATAAAATATTTTATATGTGAAATAAAATTTAAAATATGAAGAAAAAAAAAATCAATTTTGGTACCTTCGCTAACTCCTTCTATTGAATTTTTTTTTGAAGATGAAAATGTAGTACCATAATGCTTGAAAGGTACCAAAATTCCTTTCACTAACTCTGCCATTGGAGTTGCACACAGGGTTGATTGTAAATGTTTTGAGTGATTTTTAATTATTACTTTTTTTATATAAGGGATCTGAAATACTCCATTGTTTTCAACTATCAACGGGTGTGTGAATGACACATGTACCATTCAATATATTTTGGTGGAGTGGTGAACAAACACGTGCATGTAGATGGTGATGGAGAGTAAAGTGGGTGTTGCAGAGTTGTAAATTCCGTGGTGGATATTGTTGCCGTTGTCTGTCTCATCTAAAAGATTAACCGACGGGACGGGGGAGGAGCTCCTGAACTTTCTTTCTGATGGCTTTGTTTTGGATGAGAGGATATGAAAGTTCAATTGGACTAAGTGGGCTGCTTGTGGGACCTCTCATGTCTCATGTCAAGCTTCATTGCCAACTAAGATGACCTATGGAGACGACTACTAAGAATATCAAAGCCAGAATATAATATACCTCTTCTTTGCTCTATTCCAAACAAGAAAGATGAAGCCATTCCATTTTAAGACCAAAACCCCTATGAATTCACATTTCACATTTATTTTATTCCAAATATATACATTCTGACAAGATTTGTCAGAATCCACACTCAACACCTTTAACCCCCATGCTTAAATTCAAAGCAAATATTGAGCTTGTTGATCATGAACCACAATATTAATTATGCAATAACACAAACAGGATCACACCCCACGAGATCGATACAATCTCTCGTTGCCCTGTCAGCGAGTCGGGGGGTCCAGGGTCTAAGATGCCCTCGCCCGACCGTATAGGGGAGTTACCTAATTGGGATATAATTTCGTATTAATGGGCCAAATCTAGGGTTTTTGATTAAGGTTAGAAGATGTACTCTATTATGACTATTACCCTATATGTATTCCACCTTCATAATAAAATTTGTTCTCGGAAGTAGCTAACACATCGATAGCGAACCACGTTCGCATGTATGTGTGTTCTTAATTTACTTTTTACCGTTTTCTGTTTGTCTTTCCTAATCCGGTATAACAATGATACTTACCAATCATCATCTTCGGTTGGACGTAGATCATAAACTGCCTAGCATCCTGAGCTCTACTATAGTTTGTACCTTCTTCTGGTTTTTCTGAAGGTACATATTCTCCATCCTTCTTGGTTTCCCTATTACCTAAAGTCCTAAACAAAAGAAGGTTAGATAGTCTTTAGGATTAGCCTTGATCCCCTAGGGAGCTTCAAGTGCTTGAGCTACATCAGTATACATCATCTTCATAGTCCTCCTTTGCCAATCCAGTATCCCTCAACTGATCCAGTCTCCGGTATATCCTCAGGTCACATTGGAACCACCACATATACCCTAAAGTTCTCCCCTGCTTCAATCTTACTGAGTGACAACTCCTTTTGGATTAAATGTAAAGCACCAATTTCTGAATTATCAATGTCATTTGAGAAATGAGCTTCCAAGAAAATATCCTCCCAACACCGGTGCGGCTCATAGTTTTTCCCTCCAGAAAGGGGTATTTTTGGGATAAAATCGTCTTGTATAGGTTTACGGCCATTATCAAGGATTTCTAGCCATTTATCTACTACTTCTCCTTCAAGAAGTTGAGTGGCAGGCAAGTAAGCTCGTCAGATTAGTTCAGCTCCAAAAGGGTTATCTTCTTTGACAGTGAAGATAACATTGGAAGCCATATGAACACTCCCAGTGTGGGTTAGAATGTTGGTTTTCTAACATTCTGGTACAGCCAACTCTACCCATTTCTAAATTGATTGTTGCATACAGTCCAGAACCCGTAATTTGATACATCCCAAAGACGTGCTTGACCTATTCCACCATCTGAAGGAGATATATAGTTAAAAAAATTAACAAATTTAATCGAGCACACATTTAACTGAACATGCATTAAACAACCACCGTTATAATGTACTTCCATCTATTAAAAAAAGTCTTTCCTTCCTTTTCTTTTTCCCGAAAAAACAGTCTCATTTTATAGGCTCACATCGCAGGTCAAAATCTTCTGTCTATTCTCCAATGGAAGTATATGTGTGTGTGTGTGTGTGTATTCAAATGAAGAAGAATGGGATGTGACCTTGTTGTCCGACGTTGTTGGCCATGGATTGGCTCATGGGTCCGCAGGTGATGGAATTGGTGGGTGGAGAAAGAAAGGATAATGTGCGTCATTTAGCGACTGCAGCATGTAGGAACTGATATTATGAGCTTCAAGATTTTGAATGAAGTACAAGTCATAAACTTCAGAAAGAACACATTGAATCAAGTGAACAACCTACAAGACAAGAAAAATAAAAGAGTTAACCTTCTGAAGGAAATGAGGACCAGAATGAGCCCTGAGCTTATCAATTTCATAGATTGTTGCATGAATGGTTCCATGTAGCAGAATCTGTGCCATTCAGCCTGAGAGAGAGAGAGAGAGAGAGAGAGAGAGAGAGAGAGAGAGAGAGAGAGAGAAGAAAAGAAAGAAAAGAGTTGGAAAAATATTACAACAACAATCAAAGAGAGCAAGAACCAGAAGATATATCCTCGAAGCTATTTCTTCCCAAGAATACCCTTAGTAAACCAGCTTGCTCTCTTTGATTGTTGTCTTAATATTTTTCCAACTCTTTTCTATATTCTCTTCTCTCTCTCTCTGATCAACTGGTTAATGGCCCAGGCGGTGGCATTCTAGTGCTTTTGAGTATACTTGTGCGGGAACAAATCTTGTATGTTTAAGTAGGTAAAATCAACTATAAATGCAGCAGAATTATTCCAAATATATACATTCTGATAAGATAATACACAAAACACAAATTGATGAACACGAGTAAAAAGTTGCAAATACTTGTTCAAGCAAACTCAGAGCAGACACATAATTTGTTGCTTATGATCACAAAAAGAGCAACAATGGAAGAAGAAAAACATTATTTGGATCAATATCTTAACAAGAAACTCGAACAATGATCTCAAGTAGTGATAATTGGAGGAATGACACAGACCCCCAAGGGTTCGAGCTTTGAACAACAAACTCGAACAATGATCTCAAGTAGTGATAATTGGAGGAATGGCAGACAGACCCCCAAGAATTCGAGCTTTGGTATCTGGGAAATGCTCCATACCAGGTAGTTCAGTAACCTCTCCACTTGCAGTTACTCCTATAGGGTAACTTAGTAAATGACCAGGTAAGTCATGCTCAAGTGTTTCTGAAGCAAAGAGGTCCCAATACTTTAGAGAGATTTCGTTCAGCTTTTTGATGCACGACAAGCTTTCTGGATGAAGAAAGCTGTTATCTACCATGCCTAGGTGCTCATACCAAAGTCCCATCCTGAACCCGTGAATCTGACCCCTGGCTGGTTGGTTTATGGATAGATGATACGGTTGGTACCCTCCCATTGCTATCTCCGAGTCTCTAGCACCGTCCATTGATCTTTGATTGATGTTTGCCGATCCAATGATTATGTATTCATCATCAACTGCAAAAACGAAAGATTTAGAATCTATATTTTGTAGAAATTAAGGATGAAATAAGTTACTGCCTGCCAAAAAGAGCACTAGCTCAAGCAACATTAGGTATCATTTCGTTCTCCAAGTGCAACTATTGTACCAGATTAAGTCCTAATTAAAAATAATAATAATAATAAACCAATTCTTAAAAGTAAAAAAAAAAAGTTACTTCTTACCAATCATCATCTTCGCGTGAACGTAGATCATGAACCGTCTAGCTTGCTGAGCTCTGCTATAATCAGTACCAGGTTCTGGTTGCTCAGAAGGTACATATTCTCCATCCTTCTTTGTTTCCCTGTTGCCTAGACAAAAGAAGGTTAGATAGTCCTTAGGATTAGCCCTAATGCCCTTAGCTTCAAGGGCTTGAGCTATATCAGTATACATCATCTCCATAGTTCTCTTTTGCCAATTCAGTATAGCCTGAACAGATCCACTTTCCGGCATACCCTCCGGCCACATAGGAAGCACAACATAAACCCTAAAATCTTCCCTGCTTCAATCTTACTAATAATCTTTAGTGACAATTCCTTTGGGATCAAATGCAAAGCACCAATGTCAGAATCCTTGATATCATCTGAATTCCAACCAAAAGAGCTTCCAAGAAAATACTGATTTTCTATATAAATGAAGTTTTTTGCTCTACGTATGGCATTGATGTAGGCATCCTGAATGCTTCGGTCAATAATGTTTTCTTTCCCACTAACTAGACCAACTTTGGCGGCGTCCTCGGGCTTATCAGGGAAGCCGAAGGCGGCCCCACCATCAATGGATCGGAACAACTGAACGTTCCACGTTTCATTATCTTCTGGATACATGACTGCTGATGGTGGAATAATGACACTTTCAAGTTCTCTGATATCAACAAGATAATCCTTCCCTCCTTGCTTCTTCCACCTTTGCTCGAAATTATATAGCACATCCCAAGCTATAGGTCCTTCTAGTCGTGAATGAATATCGTGCCAAGGCTCTCGGGCCCACCTTTCGTAATCGAGCCCCCTTCGAAGTTAGGTTGATGGAAGTCATCATGGTGGGCCGTATCCAATGTCCTGAACAAGGAATGGAAAGGAGTATCATATCTCCCATCACAGAGATCAATCCCACCAACATAGCTCACAATTCTTCTTCTTTCGGTATCTCCATTAGGCATTTCACCATCAACAACAATAATCTTTTGATGATGAGTAAACATAGTTCCGATTTGTATGTCCTGAATAAAACTCCTTCCATCATCCGGATTACGTGGACACAACACACAATGAACTTCACTATCACGGAAATAATTCCCGGTCTCCTCATCGTGAGTTGCCATCAATCCGTCTCTCTTCAATATCCCACCAACAGAAGTTCTATCATCCCAAACTAGCATCAAAACTCTCACACCTTCACTCGCCTTTTTCTTGAGTAACTCACCTAATGTCACATCCCCACCAGCCTTTTGTCTCCGGGAGTCCCTAATCAAAGTAATTTCAGTATAAACAGACCAACCCGTAATATAAATCAAGTGTTTAGCATTAGAAATGGCATCAAAAACATCCTCCCAACAACGGTTTGGCTCATAGTTTTTCCCTCCTGAAAGGGGTATTTTGGGAAGAAAATCATCCGGAATATGAGCATCTTGGTAAAGTGTAACTTTACACCCAGTTCTTTGTGTAAAAACGTGTAAGGAACACCAGGAAACTTTCTACTTGTTATACCCTTGACCAAGTACATTCTCTAGTAACATCAAAAAACCGAAGTTTGACATGGATCTTAGGGTGGCCATGAATAGGTTTACGATCATTATTGACTATTTCTAGCCATTGATCTACTTCTTCTCCAGAAAGAAGTTCTTTTGCAGGCAAGTAGGCTCGGCCAATCAGTTCTGCCCCAATAGCACTATCTTCTTTGATTGTGAAAATAACATTGGAAGCCATATGAGCACAGTATATGTGAAAAGATTCATACCAGCGTGGGTTAGAGTTTTCGTCATCTAACATTCTTGTTCGACCAACTCTAGCCTTTTCTAAATCGATTGTTGAATAGAGTCTGGAACCAGTTTTGTGTAATCCCACGATATGTTCCGCCCCTTCCACCAGCTGCAAGAGAAAATCAGTTTTTAGAGGGCATAAATCTTTTTCTCCATTAAACAAGTTACTAATTCAATGCCTTAATAAGAAGATAATTAGCAAAAAGAAACAAAGTTTCAGGATAGGAATAGTTAAGATTACTCCATGCTTAAGCTAGATCTGCAATTTTATCACGTCTTAAAATGAAATTGATTTTTACGCGAATATCTAAACAAGTGATTTGAGATTGAGCAACAAGATAATCAATCTAATAAGATCCCCAACTTCACTAGTATGACTAACAATGCATATTTGTACTTTCTCTTTATTATTATCACCTCAAAAAAATTCAAATTTTCTCGTGATCAAGAGCAAATTTGTTAACTTTTTGGACATTTATTTTGGTATGGAGGGAGTATTACTGTGGTAAGTTCAATTAAGCTGAAGATAATCTTTACACTAGATAATTCACTTATAAAAAATCATAAATAAATAAAATTAAGCATAAATCACATGAAGGTCAACAGATCCATAAACTAACTAGGGTATGAACATTGTATAAAATGTGCATACAAAATGCAGAAACTGTTAGATATGAAGAACAGTTCGTATTGACGTAAACAAATATCAAAACATAATTATTCAATCAAAAATTCATAAACTAAACAGCATTATAAAAATATATGTGTGTTAGGATCTGGAAAAATAAAATCTCACGTAGAAGCCATAAACTTGATAAAGGATTAAGTCAACGATGGAGCCACAAAAAAATTGGGTATTTTTTAGAGAAAAGAAGAGGTTACCTTGTGAAATAAATTGTGACCACCATGAGCATTAAGCTTATCGATTTCATAGATTGTGGCATGAAGGGTCCCATGGAGTAGAATCTGCGCCATTTTCGCCTACTCCTCAAACTCAGTGACAAACACACAGAACTGAGAAAGAAAGAAGAAAGAAGAAAGAAGAAAGAAGAAAGAAAGAGTAGGTAGTACAATAATTCAACAATCAATCAATGAGAAGATATAGAAAATGTAATCCCTCCATCCCAGACCATGGGTTCTAGGGGGTATTTTACGATTTTTAAGAAAATTAAAAAAAAAATAAATAAAAAATTAAAAGTGAGTAAAAGATTAGAAGAGATAGAATGTAAAAGTTAAAAATATTTAATAGGAGAGAGAATGAGTGAGAGAAATAGTAAGTTAAAGTAATTTTTTTGTAGGAGAGAGAATGAGTGGGAGGAATAGTACGTTAAAAAATTGTTTTTTTGTAAATATGTTAAAATTATCTACTCCCTCCCTCTGTCTCATAAAACATTACCCCTTTTACTATTTTGGGCGTCCCACTTTAAAGTCCCACTTTTCTAAAAAGGAAAAAAAATTTACTATTCTCTCCACTCATTCTCTCTCCTCCCACTCACAACACTTTTCAAATTTACTATTCTCTCCACTCATTCTCTCTCCTCCCACTCACAACACATACTTTAATAACATTATTTTTTATTTTCCGTTCTCAATAGTAAAAGGGTAAAGTTCTCCGGGACGGAGGGAGTATATTATAAATCATACCTGGGTTTGTTACAGTACTCTCTACAGTACCAAGTGGGTGTTTTATCATTTTGCCCTTAAAATTTATTTATTTTTAATTTTAAAAAAAAAAAAATTATTTTTTTCTTTTTTTAATTAAAAAAACAAAAAAAACGTGGCCTTGAACACGGGCTTAGGCTAGTAAGGTTATAATGAATGTTTTTTTGTAAATATATACTCCCTCCGTCCCACAATTATATAGACTTTTTGATCCGGCACGGAGATTAAGGTAAAAAGTGATAAAGGTAATGTGTTGTGAGTGTAAAAGTAAAATATGAGAGAGAATGAGTGGAGAGAATAGTAAATTTAAAAAGTGCTGTGAGTAGAGAGAAGTGGGTCTCATTTCCATTTTGAAAAAGTATAGATTATTGTGGGACGCCCAAAAGAAATTTTTTTTTGTATATTTGTGGGATGGAGGGAGTAAACATTATGAGGGTATAAATGTTCGAAATACTGTTCATATATTTTCATTTATGGAATGAGACTCTTGATCTGGAACAGATCAAAAAGGAAAATAGGACTCTTGATCTGGGATGGAGGGAGTATTTAAGAATAGTATAGCGAAACATGTGATTGAGCGAATTTTTTATCGTAGAAACTGACATTCCGTATTATTGAGTGAAATTTTTGCTCAAAATCTACAGTATAAATGGCAAAGGGGATGAACAACACAATGAACAGTTTCATAAGCCAAATTTTCCATTTTGCCCTCACTAAGTTGTCTCTTTCCCATTTTGCCCTTAAATTTTTTTTTTGTTTTAAATTAAAAAAAAAAATAAACCGCTCTACGTCTTTTCTACATGCTTTTATCTTTTTGCAAATAATTTGTGTTTGTCCTCTGTGGGGAGGGGAATTGATATTATGAATGTAGCCCATTATGGATAGATGTCATAAGTGAGATAATATCTTTTGTTGTATTGATTGACATTCACTTGTAAGCTAATATGCGGCGTCACACCATTTAAAAGATCATCAAACACCGGAGATCGGTGCAAGAAATTGATATCATTCAATGGGACGAGAGCTCGAAGCATATATAAAGTCCTTTTACCAATTTCTGATGGCTTTTGTTGTTTTGCCGTATCGTACCTTACCTTTACAGTACCCCACAACTTCTCATACTTTTGTTTGATACCTATTATTGCACCAATGCTTGTATTCATGTAAACACTGACGAGAGTTTCATCTTTTGCGAATTTCCAGCCAATGATTTCTTTTTTCTTTTTTGGAGCTCATTTTCGTCTTTCTGGTACAACCTCTTCTTCTTCGCCTCCTTCATCTTTCTCTTGTGTCTCTGTAACAAATTCAGTGTTCTGCGACTCAAAATAAGCTTTGGAATGGTATCGAGGCATAAGATGTTTGAGTGTTTAGCGTAGAATTAAAATCACGGGGTGAGTTTTGGGAGAAGTTGATAGAATTTGAGCTTTGAAAGTAATTTTGGAAGTTGTTTTGAGGTAATTGTTTGTCAAAATTTTTTTTTTTTAACTTAAACTTAAAAAGAGAAAGTAGGGGAAAAAAGGTGTGAATAACCTATACAATATTAGGCTCTATTTATAGGCGAAAAAAATTATAAACTTTTTTTATACTCCCTCCGTCCACTTAGTTAGTTCACAGTTACTGTTCATGCGTAGATTAAGGAAAAAAATAATGATATAAATGTTGTGAGTGTAAAAGTAAAATAGGAGAGAGAATGAGTGGAGGAAATAGTAAATTATAATGGTGTTGTGAGTATTAAAATAATGTAGGAGAGAGAATGAGTGGAGAGAATAGTGATAAAAACTTTCCATTTTAGGTAAAAAAAACAAAGTGTGAAGTATGTATTTGGACGCCCAAAATAGAAAGTGTGAAGTAAGTAAGTGGACGGAGGGAGTATATTGCATAAACGACGTCGTTTGTGATAAATCAAAATTAAAAAATAAACTTTTAATACGTTTTGGGTTCGCACACATTTTTGCTCACGATTTCGCTCAAACTTTGAGCGAAACTATTTCGATTAGGGGTGTAAGAGAAAATTCGCTCACAATTGCAACAGTTTAGCGAATTTTCGATCACCAATTTTCACTTGGTGAGCGAAAATTCGCTTACCATTTACCATTGCACATGGTCTAAGAGTGTTTTTTTTTTAAATAAATTTGGTGGCACCAAATTATGAATTAAAATGAAATTTGTACAAATGTTTGTATTAAATTTTACATCGAAAAATAATACAATATTTCTTTCTAAATTTCATCTTTATCATCTTCAGTATTTTACAAACAATATATTTGAGCGAGTTGTTGTAAA
Organism: Adenophora triphylla var. japonica; assembly: GCA_022495995.1. Classification (NCBI taxonomy): domain Eukaryota; kingdom Viridiplantae; phylum Streptophyta; class Magnoliopsida; order Asterales; family Campanulaceae; genus Adenophora; species Adenophora triphylla. The sequence goes on along the minus strand of JAFEMH010002970.1, from coordinate 138,309 downwards.
TATAAAAAATAATACTCCCTCCGTCCCACTTCAAGGTTTCTACTTTTTCTTTTAGTCCATCCCACTTTAAGGTTCTCTTTCGTAAATGATAAATTTTGAATATATTTATACCCTTATAATTTAATATATTTACAAAAAAATCATTCATTATACCCTTATAAAATTAACATATTTACAAAAAAATCAATCATTAACTACTATTCCCTCCGTCCCACCAAGCTTAGGAAAAATTGAAATGGCACGGGAATTAAGGAATATTATTATAGTATTAGGAGAGAGAATGAGTGGAAGAAATGTTGTGAGTGTGAAAAATTAAATAGGAGAGAGAATGAGTGGGATGAATAGTTAGGAGAGAGAATGTTGTGAGTGTAAAAGTAAAGTAGGAGAGAGAATGAGTGGGGTAGAAAGAGTATAAAAATAATAAAAACTTTCCATTTTTGGAATTCTTAAGATCGGCGGGACGCCCAAAATGGAAAGTTTTCTTAAGATCTGTGGGACGGAGGGAGTATTCCCTACCCCACATTTAACTTTTACATTCTCTCTCATCTAATCTTCTACCCACTTAGAGCATCCACAATGGTAAAAGTTTTTTTCATAGCTTTTTTGCAATTTCCAAGTGACACATCATAAACAACTCAAAAACAAAAACCTCCAAGCTTTTTTCACAATGATAGAACTTTTTCATCAACTTTTTTATGGCCCCCACATCCAAAATTAAATTATTTTCTTGCATTTTTCTATGAAGAAAAATATTAAGGAAAATAAAATTATTATTATATTTAATGTTCAATATTGGAAAATGGTGAAAATTAATGGAAAGAGTTTCTAGAGAGAGCTCTTTGTAGAAGAAGCTGCTCTTTATGAAGGAGCTTTCCAACTTTCTCTATAATGGGAAAAAGCTCTAAGCTCTAGAGAGCTTTTTCATGAAAATTAAAAGCTCCCAAAAAGCTCCCATTGTGGATGCTCTTAAAAAAAATCAATCATTAACTACTATTTCTTATCCCATATTTAATTTTTATATTTTCTCTCCTCTAATCTTCTACTCACTTACAATTCTTTATTTATTTTTAAATTTTTTTTAAAAAAATGTGAAATTTCATCCAAAAACCTTTATCTGAGACGGAGAAAGTAGTATAATAAAAGGAGAGAAAATGATTGGAGGAGGTTTAGTGAGCAATGGTGGACACAAGGTAAGGTCAGTTGAATGGGTGGTAGTGAACTTCAATATTCAAATAGTGTGTATGATTTAGTGATTGAAATGCTGGTACTTTTACTTTAAGCTAAAGTTGTGCATTTGAGGTTAGTTTGTTTAGACGTAAAATATTTTTTTGGAAAATGTTTTTTGAAAAATATTTTTTTGTAAAATATTTTCTTGTAAAATATTTTACGGCGTAAAATGTTTTACGGCGTAAAATGTTTTACGGCGTAAAATGTTTTACTTAGGAAAATGTTTTATTTATGATTAAAATATTATTATTATTATTATTATTATTATTATTATTATTATTATTATTATTATTATTAATTATTATTATTATTAATTATTTATTATTATTATTTATTATTATTATTATTATTATTATTATTATTTTATTATTATTAATATTATTATTATTATTATTATTTTATTATTATTTTATTATTATTATTTATTATTTATTATTATTATTAGTTTTTTTAATTTTTTTATTTATTATTATTTATTATTATTATTATCATTATTATTTTTTATTATTTTCATTATTATTTTATTATTATTATTATTATTATTAATAATTATTATTATTATTAATTATTATTATTATTATTATTATTATTATTATTATTATTTATTATTATTATTATTATTATTATTATTATTATTTTATTATTATTATTATTTTATTTATTATTATTATTATTATTATTATTATTATTAGAATGAGGAAGTAGAATGTTATACCTTGTGAAATATGAGATGTACATGAAGGGCGCCATTTTTCGGAAAATATTTTACTTAGGACAAGGTCAGTAAGTCGTTTTACTTAGGAAGGGCGTAAAATGTTTTTCGGAAAACGTTTTCTCCATTTTTCGGAAAACAACCAAACACCGGAAAACGAGTTATTTCACGGAAAATATTTTTCGAAAAACAACCAAACACCGGAAAACGAGTTATTTTACGAAAAACAACCAAACAACGGAAAATATTTTACGATTTTCCGGAAAACAACCAAACAACGGAAAACGAGTTATTTTACGAAAAACGTTTTCCGAAAAATGTTTTACGGTGAAACAAACGGGGCCTGAATTTCATATAAGGGCAATTCCAATATGGGAGGTACCAAAATCAAATTTTTGGTACCTTTTAAGGGAGTTAGTAACTCCAATAGGTAAAACTTGAGTTACCAAAATTAGATAAGGAGTTAGCCAAGGTACCAAATTTGATACCTTGGCTAACTCTTTCCTTTCCTATTCCTTCTTTTTTTTTATGTTCAGTTTGTAAACTCGTGACCTTTTTTTTTTTTAATTTACATAATTATTATTTTTTTAAAAAAAAGAGATTTTTTTTAATAAATATTTAAAATTATTTATTTTAATTATTAAAATGTCTTTTCTATTAAATAAAATATTTTTAATGTGAAATAAAATTTAAAATATGAAAAAAAAAAAAATCAATTTTGGTACCTTTGATAACTCATTCCATTGGAGATGGAAATGTAATACCCTATGAATAGTGCTTGAAAGGTACCAAAAGTTTGATTTTGGTACCTTCCCCTAACTCCTCCCATTCCCATTGGAGTTGCCCTAAGGCAACATTCATTTTTTCACACAAAGTTTTATATTGCATTTGTGCACCCCTTTACAAAATGTCCTAGGTACGCCTTGGTTGTGGGTATAAAAAATAAAATATGAGAGAATGAGTGAGAAAAATAGTAGGTGGATTGATGTTATTAATATGACAAGTGGGTCTTATTAAATATAAAATTATAAAAACTTTGTCATTTTGAATATTCTATACTCACGTGAGACTGACGAAAAAAAACAATAAGTTTATAGTCACGTAGAATAGAGAGAGTATATTTTATTTTATTTTAATTAATTAGAGAGACCAAAATGAACAAATGATGAACATTTCAAGACCCGAATCCGTAAAGGGTCGCGAATTGGATTGGGGTACTTACAGGTTAACGATATTCCGTTGAGAACTTAACGGAAGCTTTAATGATTGTCCAGGAAGATAGCCTCTCAAGCTAACGAAACTAACGCCCCAAAAAATGACCCACGCTTGCCCTCTGTCCACAAGATTTGTGTGGCTCTCCATTGTCCATTGACTTTCTCAACCCTCTTTTCCTGCACCACACTCTTAAGTCTTAAGTCTTAACCCAAGAAAACAACTTCAGTTGTTCAATTTTCATTTCATCGTCAATGGCGACAACTAGAAAAAGGCGCCTGACTGATACTTGGCCGGTTCCCATAGTCCCCGGCGGCTTCCTCTCTTCCCGGCGACTTCCAAGATGCATCACCAAACAACGACATCTCCCCAACTCCTTTCTACTTTAATTCACGAATCGGCGACACCCAAAGCGGCTACTGCTGGCGGCATCCAGGGACGCTACCACTGTCGGCGACAATCACAGCTATCGCCACTACCGACGACATCAACGGCGGCTTCAACCTCGATTCCCGCTACCCCGATCTGGCCCACACCCAAACTCACTCTGTCGGTTTCTGAGGACGGCGACTTGGCTTGCACCGGCGACTTCCACCATTCCCTGCGAGATACACACTAAATCTCCTTTCTTTTCCAATCTTTGCTATTTCAATTTCCGCCATTTCCATTCTCAGCGACTTGGGCTTTTGCAATTTCCAGTTTCATTTTGCGACTTCTCCTTTGCGATTTAATTTTGACTTCACTAATCCGGCGACATTCAAAACCACCACTTCAACCTCGGTTTCCCATTAGTTGACACGTTGAATAATGTTGCTTAGCAAATTCACATGTGTTGAGTAAGGCTGCTCTCCTGTCGACACGTATCTCCGATCACTGTTCATCAATGTTCACCACTGTTCACTACAGTTACTTTCTCCCTCCGTCTTTCCCTTTCATTTTTCGGTGGACGGCTCCTCCTCAGATTGCTATTCTGACGAGTCTCCTCCCTCTTCTAAACTGTTGCTTTGGCTTTTTTTCCTGATATAAATAGTTACTCATCTTTTTCCTTTGATTTTGCTCAGCCTTGTAGTTACTAAACCTGATTAAAACCTCCGTCAAAGAAAAATCTGGAAACTGTTGACTGCCCTCTATTGTTCAGTTCAGATCCGCCGCCATCCCCCGTCGGAAATTGGTTTTGATACATTCGGCTCCTCTAATCCGGCACGACTCGCCGGAAAATGTCAAGTCCCGGCAACGGAACCAACTGATGCTGCCATCCAAAATAATGGTTGCACAGGACTGACCGGGGGTGGCAACGATGTCCGATCCGGATAAAATGCTCCTCGGGTCCGATATAAGGTGGGACCTACAAGATAAAACACCGTTAGGGGTGGGGGGCTTTTCCCCCCAAAAACCCTCTGGCGTGAGAATCATCAATCCGGTACATAACATATATATTGACATAACACATTATTTTCTAGAGAGAGAGAGAGAGAGAGGAGAGAGAAATCTCATTAAACACATACCTCAACAAAATGGAATGGAGGGAGTATTTATATCCCCAAACAAGTCAACATATATTTATCATTTTCACTTGCCACATGTCACGCCATCATTGGAGGGATATCTCTAAAGAGATTACGTTTGGATAAGGCCAAGGTCAAAACTTGACAAGGCATGGATCTCTCCTGGAGACATTGACATCAGTGTGGTGAGAGAACCAAGATGCGACATGCGACATCCGACATCCGACATGCGGGAATCAACATCCGACATATGGGAACCGACATCCGACATGCGGGAACCAACATCCCACATGCGGGAACCAACATCCCACATACGGGAACCGACATCCGACATACGACAACCACAGGAGACATGCGACATGCGACCTTCGACATGCGACATGCGACACTTAACAATCATAACAGTAGCAGCATAAAACATGAGACATGCGACATGCGACCTACGACATGCGACATGAGACATTCAATATGTGAGAACCAAGCCATTTGCGACAACCAGAACGAGAACCATAACTTTGGCGAGAACCAATCAGCGAGAACGAAGCTTTTGACGAGATCCTAACAAAATAGGGCCCCCTATAGACCATATTTGATTTTGGGCCGGGTAAACATTTATCGGGAGTAATATTTTGTTATGGCACATCATAAGTGTTATAAATATAAAAATTAAATCAAGAGAGAAAGTGAGGTAGGGTGTTTTTGTTGTTAGTATTTCTCATTGTCTATTTTGTGTAAGTCTCTTTTATATTGAGACGCCCAAAAAGAAAATTAGTTTCTGATAATGCAAATACGGGAACCGACATCCGACAACCACAGGAGACATGCGACATGCGACCTTCGACATGCGACATGCGACACTTAACAATCATAACAGTAGCAGCATACAACATGAGACATGCGACATGCGACCTACGACATGCGACATGAGACATTCAATATGTGAGAACCAAGCCATTTGCGACAACCAGAACGAGAACCATAACTTTGGCGAGAATCAATCAGCGAGAACCAAGCTTTTGACGAGATCCTAACAAAATAGGGCCCCCTATAGACCATATTTGATTTTGGGCTGGGTAAACATTTATCGGGAGTAATATTTTGTTATGGCACATCATAAGTGTTATAAATATAAAAATTAAATCAAGAGAGAAAGTGAGGTAGGGTGTTTTTGTTGTTAGTATTTCTCATTGTCTATTTTGTGTAAGTCTCTTTTATATTGAGACGCCCAAAAAGAAAATTAGTTTCTGATAATGCAAATACGTCGGATCAGCCCAAATCCAGTAGTCCATATATTTCTAATGACTTGAATAGCTTGAAGAAGATGAACAAACACGTAAATTAGGCTGGGGATTCACCGGTGAAAATCCTCCAGTGTGAGAGTAAGTATTGATGTTTATGACATCAAATCAATTGACCATAGTTTAAAGTCAAAGAGTGTGTTACCAGAATTATGAAATTTATGTCATGTATTTATAGTGGTATAAGGCAGTTTCCTGACTTAGAAAGAATTTTAGGAGAGAATTAAGAAGTTGAATCATATTCATGTCCTAATTCCAAAGTTTTAATATTTGATTAAGATTCAAACTGTGGCAATCAGACGTAAGTCATTATCGGTGCATGGCCTTGGTTGACTTAGCCCAAGTTAACAGTCGTTAGTCGACTTAACGCTTATGTCGTAATTATGTGTGACGACCGAAGGTAGGGAGATCCACTCTCTTTATCATTTTAAAGAGATAAAACCCCGGTGTGCTTAAATACGGGAGAAATGGTCTTAGTAGACATGCTTGGGCCTTGTTCGACTTATACATATGTCCGTGGTGGACATGACTGTATGCCGAGCATCTAATTTGCCTTTGTCGACTTATAGTTATGCCGAGTTGTATTGATGATGATAGCTAGGAAAGCTCACTTCGTATGTCGTTTTTAGGAGTTGTGAATATTTTTACTTGGAGCTGGATCCATTGAACTTTATCAGTAACATGACCCATAGTTATACTCGTTTTATACCGTTCAGTTTTTTTTTTTTATATTAAAACGAGGGAGCATATGTTTAATAAAATAAATAAATGTTTCAATATAAAAAGTAAGTAGAAAAAAAAAGTTAATAGCGAATTATAAATGAATAATTATTACTCCCTCCGTCCCGCTAATATTAGCACACTTTCCTTTTTGGGCGTCCCGCTAATATCCGCACACTCCCAAAAAGGAAACTTTATATTAATAAAATATTCACCCAACCCCACTCATTCTCTCTCCTACATTATTTTAATACTCACAACACCATTATAATTTATTACACCCTCCACTCATTCTCTCTCCACTCATTCTTTTACACTCACAACATTTTATTAAAATATCATACTCCCTCCGTCCCACAATACTTGACACACTTTTTCATTTTGGGCGTCCCACTGATAAGTCACACTTCCTAAAATGGCAAAGAATCTTTACTATTCCCTCCACTCATTCTCTCTCCTACATTATTTTAATACTCACAACACCATTATAATTTACTATTCTCTCCACTCATTCTCTCTCCTACTTAACTATCTACACTCACAACACATCAACCTTTTTACTTTTTCCTTAATTCCCGTGCAGAACAGTAACTGTGTCAAGTATTACGGGACGGAGGGAGTATTTCTTAATTCTCGCGTAAACAGTGTTTGTGCTAATATTAGCGGGACGGAGGGATTATTAATGTATGTTGAAAATTGTACAGATTAAAAAGGTAAGCGGAGAGGAGAAAGTAAGAGCACCCACATTGGTTACTTTTTGTTTAGGGGAAGGATTTAAATTTATCTTATTTTTAATTTTTTATGCTGTATGTTACATTATGTAATTTTTTTTAATTTCAATTGTTTTTGTAGATAATTTTCATGTTATATATTCTACAATAAGATGTTACTAACCTATCATATTTAAAAAGACTATTAAATAATAATTATATTAATAAAATTATTTAATTAATAATTAAAATTATTATAATAAAAAGATATAAATTATTATCATGTATAATTAACAATAATAAAATAATATGAATAATGATAATAATTATTATACATGTGAATAGGAAAAAGAAAATATAGTGGGGTATATAGTAAAAAATATGAGAAAAAAAATAATAACTTAAGTTATCACTATTTATAAAATATGTGAAATTGTAATTATTGAAAACTGGTAATGTAAAAATGATGTACTCCCTCCGTCCCTAAAAATGTTTGTCCCATTTTCCCTTTTCCTTTGTCTCAAAAAGTTAGTCTCATTTTCAAAATTAAAGCTTCAAAATCACTAAATTTTCAAAACTTATAACATTTAGGGACGGAGTATTACATAACGGCGGTGTATATTATCAATAATTTTCAAAGCGTTCGTAAAAATAACCAAAATTAAAGCTTCAAAATCACTAAATTAAAATGTTTGAAAAGTCAAATGGGACAAACATTTAAAAACGGAGGGAGTAATAATTAAAGTAATCCATATTCTGTATTCAACTTGTAAATCATTGAGGAGACAAAGTTGTGCAGAGGTGTAGGCAAGTGGGCGGATAGATTTGATTCATTTATCGTTTTCATACTTTAGTGGTTGAGCAACGTTATCTTTCTTTAAATTCAAAATGGGTCACCACACCACCATGTCTCCCCCTTATTATTATTTTTTTTTTTATAAACAATACAAGATGTACTCCTTCCGTATTATAAAAATCATAAATTTTCATTTTGAATATTTCATTTAAAAAGATAATTCAAAATGGAAACCTTTAACAATCTTTAATCATTTGACCTACTTGCTATATTAAAAATAATTATTCACTTACAATCTAATGGGCCATGACCCAATGGTATTTTGGGTGACTTTTCGTAGGGGAGGTCACCGGTTCGTTTCCCCCAAAGGGGAATCCTTGTGGTTTTATTTCATTCTTGGGTTTCAGGGTTCTTAGGAGCCCCCGGGCACATCCATTCAGTTAAGGAAGCGGCATTGCTGGGCTTGCAACCTCAGTGTGGGGAGTTCAACTACCGCGTTGTAGGAGGGCTCCCTTGGGGCCAGGAGTATAAGGCGGTCTTTGTCACCACAGGCGATTTGGGCATATCCGCGATTTACCTCTAGAGGGCATTTGTGGGCGGTGAGCTAGTGGTCCAGGACTAACTCGGCGAAGCTGAGGAACCTGGGTATCAAAAAAAAAAATAATAATAATAATAATAATTATTCACTTACAATTCTCGATCTCACTTTCTCTCTCTCACCTTACTTTTCATATTCACAACACTTAATTTATTACTCCCTCCGTCCAACATTTTTATAGACTTTTAGATTTTGCACGGGAATTAAGGAGGAAATATTATATTGAAAGTGTTGTGAGTGTGAAAATAAAATAGGAGAGAGAATGAGTGGAGAGAATAATAAATTATAATGGTGATGTGAGTATTAAAATAATGTAGAAGAGAGAATGAGTGGAGGGAATAGTAAAGATTCCTTTCCATTTTAGGAAAGTATATATTATTGTGGGACGCCCAAAAGAAAGAAAAGTTTATATATTATCATGAGACGGAGGGAGTATATATTTTCTTTAATTCTTGTGCAATATCAATTTTTTACATTTTTGCATGAGACGGATGAATTATTAAACCTCCAATCTATAGTATAAATTAAACCCCTCCGTGAACAGTTCTATGAACAGTTTCGGATGGGTTTTTCCCTATTTTGCCCTCACTATTTAGTTTGTTTCCTATTTTGCTCTTAATTTGTGCTAAGACTTTGAATTTGGGCTAAGACTTTGAGTTTGGGCTAAGAGTGAGCTTTAGGAGGGTTTACTTAAATTAATTAAGGAACTGATTTTTTATTTTTTTATTTTTAAATTAAAAAAAAATTAATTTAAAAAAAAAAAACACACCCGTGTCCTTGGACACGGGCATATGTACTAGTACTATTATATACGAGTACAACTTTGGATAATTGATAAAGACAAATTCTTCATCGGCAGCAGAGATGATAAAAGGTCTACTTTCCAATTCAAAATAAAATTATCATCAAATTATTATGTTAGATACGAGAATTTAGAAAAAAATATTAATAAAATATTTTTTTCGTCTCACTATAAATTATGCATTTTTTCATTGTATGTCTCGTTACAACAGACTACACGCTTCTTGTTAGTAACTTTAACAGAAAATGTAACGGCTTTTTAAAAGATGACAGAAAAACTAACAAACAGAATAACAAACTGAAATTAAGTTGAGGCTTGTGTTTGACACAATCTCCGTAAGAAGTATTGCCTCGCACTGGTGCTGACGGTATTCTGACAATCTCCTCGTAAGATGCAACGACTTTACAATCGTTAGTAGAAGCACTTCAAACTAACGACTTCGGCGAACAAACTATCTGTTTGAAACTTTTGGACTTTGAAAGGAATATTTATACTTCAATATACTTTCTCTCTAATTGCTATTGAATGCTAACTCACTGAATGATGTAATGATGATTGACAAACTGCAGAAGACTATTTATAGATAATGAAGAGTTGGGGTGCCTTTTGGGAATAGGCATTATTGGTACCTGATGGATTCTGGACCGTCGGATCAGATTCTGGTGAAGGTCTCAGATCTGCTGGACCTGACAGCACCTGTTCGAACTGGTTCCTTGAACCATTACGACCCTTAACCTGGTTCATCGAACCTGCTTGAACCCTTTGGTGTGGACAAGATCCAAGACCCACGATCCAATCCAGTTCTGCACAGCCCCAGCCCAATCCGAACGGGCCTAAATCCAAGACCCACGGTCCAACCTAGTTCTGCACAGCCCCAGCCCAATCCGAACGGGCCTAGGCCCAACCGCACCCATGCACTTGCACCGCCCCAGCCCAATTCGAGACTAAGCTGAACCGAACCACTGCACCTGAGCCACGAACCTTGATCGATTTGCTAAAAATCAAAGGCTCCAATAGCTCCTAGCGACGATGCGAAGTGCAAAGTGCGCCCTAAACCGTCCATTCCGCGCTTCGCGCGCTTCGCCGGTGTGGTCCAAATTGAGCTAGTATAAAACTGGCACAATTGGGCTGCACCTTGCATGGTTGGCCCAATGGTCCACCTAGGTTGGCCCAAGGAGGAACAACTTGATGCCTCCTCCTTGTTTGCATCCACTTATAAACTTGCTTTACTTTCTATCTCTAAGCAATGTGGGATAACTCTTTATATCTCATAAACTCTTCATTTTCCCATTTCAAGTTACAATCTTTAGCTATTAATTTCTCATTCACTCGAAAATGGTTTTGAGTAAATAAATGCACTTTCTTAATCTACAACAAATGTAGATTATAATTTTGTAACTTATTTCATTAATCAATAAATGAAACCCATTTGAAAATTGGGTCAAAACTTGATCAAACCTTGTTTTTAAAACCCATTTTCAACAATCCCCCACATGAATGACAATTAATGCATGTATGCAGATTCGTCCAAAAGTTCCGGCGAACTACTATTGCATCGGAATAGGTAGCTTATGGCCTTGAACCTTCCCTAGTAAAATACCATAGGATATACTAGCCAGTTGGTAGCGAGACGCTTTGAACCAGTGACTGTATTGTGTATACCAAGACAACAGTACTCCCACAATAATAGTTCTAACAATTTTTGTTCTCACGTTGTGTCCATTTCAGCCCTGGACCGTATCTCATTCATAAGTGTTCATTTAGAAGCGGCCTTATTACTTCTCACTTATTTAGGTGATTCACACTATAAAGAGTATCCTGCTATACTCCACCCGTAGGTATAAGAATCATTAAAAGTTTTTCTCAACTTATCCTCACCACTGCTGCAGGTGCATACACTTGGATGTTCTGGAAATGAGTATGAAACATGTTCCAAGTGTTTCTACTGAACTCATAACTTAGTTTTCTCATTGAACCAAGGGCCTAGGATCTCCATTTCTCAAGGTTGAGTGTCCACTATGAATTCTTTTGTTGTGGATTTTAAACCCATTTCCCTTAACAGTTTATACAAATGATCTCTATTTATACCTTTCGTAAACGGATCCACTATGTTATCATTTGACTTTACATAGTCAATTGTGATAATACCATTTTTGATCAACTGTCTAATGGTATTATTTCTACGACGAATATGTCTAGACTTACCATTATACATACTACTCTGTGCCCTTCCTATTGCTGATTGACTATCACAATGTATCATAACAGCAGGCACAGGCTTACTCCAACAATGAATATCCTCCAAGAAGTTCTTAAGCCATTCTGCTTCTTCTCCAGCTTTATCTAAATCTATAAACTCAGATTCCATAGTGGATCTAGCTATACATGTTTGTTTGGAGGATTTCCATGACACCGCTCCTCCACCAATTGTGAATACATATCCACTTATGGATTTAGAGTCTTTTGTGTCTGATATCCAATTAGCATCACAGTATCCTTCTAATACTGCTGAATATCTCTTATAAAGTATCCCATGATTTATTGTATACTTTAAATATCTCAATACTCTTAATAGAGCCTTCCAGTGATCCGCACTGGGATTACTGGTGAACCTACTTAGTTTGCTCACTGAATATGCGATGTCTGGACGTGTACAATTCGTTAAGTACATCAGACTTCCAATTATTCTTGCATATTCCAACTGAGACACTGGTTCCCCTCCGTTCCTTGCTAAGTGTAGAGTCAAATCCACCAGTGTCTTAGCAGGAGGGTCATTAATGACATCGAACTTTCAAAGTACATTTTCTAGATAATGGGACTGAGATAGAACTATCTCTTCTGATATTCTAGAAATTTTTATTCCTAATATGACATCAGCCAATCCCATGTCCTTCATGTCAAAGTGCTTCTTTAACAAGCCTTTGGTATTCATGATCAATTCATGAGTACTTTCCATTATCAACATGTCATCCACGTAAAGACCAAGGTTCTAAAAAGCGCTAGGCGGATGCTAGGCGGCGGAGCCGGGCCTAGCGCCTAGGCGGGGACTAGTCGGGGACTAATCGGGATTAGTCGGGATTAGTCAGGACCTAGGCGGGGCTTATAACTAAGCGTTGGAGAGGGGCCTAGGCGCCCTTAGGCGGGGTCTTTTAGAACAGAGGTAAAGACAGACTATTACAAATGATTCAGATGTTCCTTTGATATAGACACACTTGTCACTTTCATTTATCTTGAATCCATTTGACAACATAGTTCGATCAAACTTCTCATGCCATTGTTTAGGTGCTTGTTTGAGTCCGTACAGCGACTTTACAAGTTTACACACCTTTTGCTCTTTACCTGGAGCAACAAATCCTTCGGGTTGTTCCATGTAAATCTCTTCATCTAACTCTCCATTCAAGAAAGCTGTTTTCACATCCATCTGGTGTATCTCAAGATTATGCACGGCTGCAATTGCTATAAGAACACGTATGAATGTGATCCTTGTGACAGGAGAATATGTATCGAAGAAGTCATATCCCTCCTTTTGTCTAAACCCTTTAGCTACTAGCCGGGCTTTGTACTTATCGATAGATCCATCTGCCTTATACTTCCTTTTAAGGATCCACTTGCAACCTAACGGTTTGTATCCTGGAGGAAGATCAACCAACTCCCAAGTATTATTATGCATTATGGATTCTATTTCACTGTTAATAGCTTCTTTCCAGAATGGACTATCCGGACCGGATAAATCTTCTTTAACAGTAGCTGGTTTATTTTCTAACATATATGATAGAAAATCAGGATCAAAAGACTTTTCCACTCTTGCCCTTTTACTACGTCTTGGTCCTTCATCTTCTTCTTGAGATGGACCAGTAGTAGTTTCATAAGTTCTCTTATTAGAACTTGCATCTTTCCTATCTTTGGCAGGAAAGATATCTTCAAAGAATACAACATTCCTTGATTCTATTGTCATTCCTTCATTCATATCAGGAATGTCTGACTTGTGCACTATAAACCTATACTATTGTTAGCATATCCAATAAAGATGCAGTCAATTGTCTTTGGGCCGATTTTGACTTGCTTTGGCTTAGGTACTTCAACCTTAGCCAGACACCCCCACACTTTAAGGTATTTATAACACGGCTTGCGATTATGCCATAATTCGTAAGGTGTTTCATTAATTCCTTTCTTGGGTATCTTATTAAGAATGTAGTTTGAAGTCAGTATTGCTTCCCCCCCCCATGTTGTCGGGTAAGCCTAAACTGATTAAGAATGCATTCATCATTTCCTTTAGAGTGCGATTCTTACGTTCAGCTACTCCATTAGATTGAGGTGTATATGGAGCTGTCGTTTGATGAATAATGCCAAATTCCCAACATAATCCTTCAAACGGAGCTACATATTCTCCTCCTCTATCGCTTCGAATCTTCTTAATCTTTATATTAACTTGATTCTCAACTTCATTCTTGTAAGTTTGGAAAGCCTCTAAGGCTTCATCCTTTCTTTTCAATAGATATACATAACAGTATTTTGTGCAATCGTCTATAAATGTAATGAAGTACTTTTTCCCACCTCGAGTTTGCACTAACTTTAAATCACAAATATCTGTGTGAATTAATTTCAGAGGTGTTGTGTTTCTTATTACTGTTTCAAATGGCCCTTTAGTCATTTTTGCTTCAATGCAAATTTCACACTTATTAGTTGCATCAGATTTAGACATATGAATTAAATCTTGCTTTACTAATTTCTTAGTTGTGTTAAAATTTACGTGTCCTAACCTATCATGCCATAAGTCAGGACTATCCAACAAGTAAATCTCAAACTTAGGTTCATACTCCTGAACTAAGTTCTCATTTAGGTTCATACTCCTGAACTGAGTCCCCATTTAGGTTCATACTCCTGAACTAAACCCCCATTTAGGTTCATACTCCTGAACCAAATCTCAACTTAGGTTCATACTCCCGAACTGAGTCCTCATTTAGGTTCATACTTCTGAACTAAACCTCAGCTTAGGTTCATCCCCGACGAAAGTTAACGAAATTTCGGTCCCTTCAAATGAAGTCCACCAAAAGACTGTCTATCCCCTCGGAGTCTGTCCCCAATGAAAGGATACGGACATCGAAGGAAATCGTTTCAAAACAAATTGATACCTCCAGATCACTCTTTGTCAAGGTTCGAGGCACCTAAGACGCCATCATCAAGGTTCGAGGCACCTAAGACGCCATCATCAAGGTTCGAGGCACCTAAGACGCCATCATTAAGGTTTGAGGCACCTAAAACGCTATCACACACAACACGAGTAAAGCGATAAATCGCAATCATCCCCTAATTCGACAAACCGAAACCATTACCAGGGCGACTTCCCAAAAATAGTCAAGTCATAGGGCGACTTCCCAAAAATAGTCAAACCTTAGGGCGACTTCCCAAAAATAGTCAAATCTTAGGGCGACTTCCCAAAAATAGTCAAATCACAGGGCGACTTCCCAAAAATAGTCAGATCTTAGGGCGACTTCCCAAAAATAGTCAAACCTTAGGGCGACTTCCCAAAAATAGTCAAATATTAGGGCGACTTCCCAAAAATAGTCAAATCTTAGGGCGACTTCCCAAAAATAGTCACAGGGCGACTTCCCAAAAATAGTCACATCTTAGGGTGACTTCCCTAAAATAGTCCCTCCAGGGTCAAAGACCCGAACTACGGCCGGCTTGATTCCCATTCGGGATACGTAGGTAGCCTATCGCTAGGTTCAGCCACTCGATCACTTGATCATTCTATCAAATATGGAGCCTTACTCTTATCGACGACCCCGCTTCCTTCGAAAGCACCGTCGCCGAGGGGCTACTGTAAGTGCTCCAATTTGAGTTGTTAGTATTTTCGTTAGAAAATTAACGAAAGCCCTAACATTCCTAACATTTCTAACAATTCCTAACTTTTCTAACAAATCAAGGGTAAATTAGGCATTTCTATTTAAGGTTAAACCAAGAAAAGAATCTTAAAAAAGAAAAGAAATTGTAAAAACCCGAATTGGCAAGCTGAAAAACACAGCCAGTTTGAATATTTTCAATAATATTCCTCTTGTCCAAAGCCTGGAGCAACATTTAATGAACCAGGCACGCTGAAGGAATGATCCGCGCGGATCAAAATGTAAGTTCCAGTGGCCTATAAATTGAACCCCTCTCTCTCAGTTTACACAACACAATCCACTCACAGAAGCTAAACTCTGGCGAAAAACAAAGAGAAAACAGTGGGAATCCTTAGATTGCCACCATTTTCTCTTGAGTCTTTCCCAATCTCACTCCAAACACTCTCAAATCACTATTAAACATACACAAGCTCAAGCTTAAATCAACACCAAAGAGGAGGATTAGAGAGAAAACATAGAGGACTTAAGTGTTATCTACTTGTTTTCTCTTTGACCAACTCTATCATCAAACACTCTCTAAACACATTCAAGTCTTGATACTCCTCAATCCAAGCTCCAAACCAAGGAAGATAGGGTTAAACCATCATTGGTAAACCCTCCTTCTTTAAACCCTAAACCTCCCTCATCCATGCATGCATCTCACATTTCAAAGATGTAACTTGTTCTTGCCCTAGATCCAAGAGGATCACCATGGAAGTTCATCTCCATGGATGATCCTCTACAAGGATCAACATTTCTTTCAAATTGTTTTTACTTACTTACAAACACTTTTCTAAACCTAAAAATCATTTTCATACATAAAATCTTGATTTCAAAGTTAAATCTCCCCCTTCTCAAGCAAATGAAGTGCTTAAAGTCCTAATGTACCCTAAGGATGGCTTGATATAGTAGATCACCACTAAAATTTTTAGTGACTACTAATCAAAGCCTAAGGAAATGGGGACAAGCATGGATGCAAAACCCCCTTTAAAATCACATTTTCCTTCTTGAGAATGTTGCTGTCCAGTAGCCTTTCTCTAAGACCTCTGTCCATTGTATAATTTTTTGTACACAGAAGAACTTGAAATTTGGTGTTGACTATAAAGTACTTTTTGTAGCCAACATCCATAGATTTCCATACATATTTTTATTTTATTTTTTTCGTGAGTACAAATCCCTTTTTCAAATTATTTTTCAAAGGTCAGATTCAACAGTCTCTGGAAATCCAGATTTCATATCTGAGATTTCCTGAAGGTTTTGGTCCATCAAATCATATCTAAATGGAAAAGTATTTTTCAGAAACCTTATTTAAGATGTTTTGAACAACTTTCATTCTCTGACTTTCCCCATATTTTGAAGTTTTAAAGCTCTTAAATCCATTTTAAAATCAAGTGTCCACTGCCTTTTTCATTCTGGCAGAATTGATTTTCAACTTCAAGAAATCTTTTGAGCACCAAAACTCAACCCTAAAATCATACAAAAAATCATGGGACTTGTTTAATGTCTTACAAAGAGTTCCCAATTTTTTAGTTTCTCAGTTTAAACTTATTTTGGCCAAAAGAATACACACACACACACACACTAATGATTTTTAAGCTTGGAAGACTCATTTTACGAGGCATTCCGGGTGAACCCTAACGTTCTTTCCGGCGTGTAACGTGACCTCCGAACCCAAATCTCTAATCTCGGGCATTTTTCAAAGTTTTGGCCCTTAAAACAAAAATGGCGTGGCGACTCCGTGTTTTGATTTTCAAAAGAGAAAAATCATTTCCGGTGGCACATCGTCACAAGTGTAGGAAGAGAAACTCTCCTTATCTGCACATATGTGGTGGGTAGCACCAGTGTCTATCCACCACTCTCTTGTATTATCATCCAACTTAGCCACATTGGCTTCAAATACCACAACTACAAAGTCAAGCTCCATATCATCAACAATGTTGGCTTGATTCATGTTGCCTCTTTGGTCTTCCTTCTTCGGGTTCCGGCAATCATTAGCTAAATGTCCGGGCTTGCCACAGTTGTAGCAAGATCCTTTGAACTTCTTCTTGCCACTTGAGCCCTTTCTATCATTTCCAGAATGCTTCCTTTTCTTACTGTTTCTTGTGCTAGCTTCAGCAAGATTAACCTTTACTTCCATCTTCCCTTTATTAGCCTTAGCTTCAGCCTTGGCCTCATTCTTCCTGTTGTTTTCCTCAATCTGAAAACGAATAACCAAGTCTTCAAGACTCATCTCCTTGCGCTTATGCTTGAGATAGTTCTTGAAGTCCTTCCATGCTGGCGGCAATTTTTCAATGATTGATGCCACCTTAAATGGTTCATTCATAACCATTCCTTCAGCAGTTAACCCATGTTGGATCAACTGAAACTCATCAACCTGGCTGGCCACGGTCTTTGAGTCAACCATCTTGAAATCAAGGTATTTGCCAACAACAAACTTCTTTGAATCGGCATCCTCGATTTTGTACTTTCGCTCCAAAGTGTCCCATAACTCTTTGGCCGTATCCACAAGACAGTACTCACTGTATAGATTATCATCTAGCCCATTCATGATGTAATTCCTACACAAGAAATTACCATGATCCCATGCCTCTTTGGCAATCCTCCTTTGATGGTCGGGATCATCAATTGGTATAGCAGGGGGATCCTCCTTTAGGAACTTCTGCAGACTGAGGGTGGTTAAGTAAAATAGCATCTTTTGCTGCCATCTCTTGAAGTCCACCCCAGTGAACTTGGCTGGTTTCTCACCATGTGCCGGGTGAGTCGAAGCAGTAGCAGGAGCAGGAGCAACATTTCGATTAGTTGCATCAAGGGTCGGGTCGGGAGTAGCCCCAGAAGACTGGGAGGTATCGGTTTCGTTTTCCATCTCTTAAGAAACGTAGAATACTTCTTACGATTGTTAGTAACTTTAACAGAAAATGTAACGGCTTCTTAAAAGATAACAAAAAAACTAACGAACAGAATAACAAACTGAAATTAAGTCGAGGCTTTAGTTATGTTTAACTGAAAACCGTCATGTATCATCTTTATCGTTTATGTTTATTATTTGATTATTATATAGTTTGCATATTTATTGTAATAATCTCCGTCCCTAATTATTAAGAGAATTGTTGGTGTAATGCCCTAGGCTTTAGTTATGTTTAACTGAAAACCGTCATGTATCATCTTTATCGTTTATGTTTATTATTTGATTATTATATAGTTTGCATATTTATTGTAATAATCTCCGTCCCTAATTATTAAGAGAATAATTAGTATAATTGTCAATGGATAATCATGTGATGATTATATGCATAAGAGATGCACATTGAAATTATGGGTACTTGTTAGAGAACAAGTGACTGGACATGACCCGCATGAGATTTATGTAATGGTCAAATGTCATACTTAAATCTCATACGGTTACTTCATTTATTTCCTAGACCTGAGACTATCATAACCTTACATATGATGAAAGCCATGTTTGATTTTAGTCAAACGATATCTTAACACGATATCTATAAAGGCTATCATTGGCATGATCGGATTCATGATGGGGAAGGATGATAAGTCAAGAAGGAGTTTGTCCCTCGGAAGAGAGATGTTATGCTTGGGCCCCTCGATGAGTGATAATGATGAAAGTGTATGGCCGTACCCCAATATGATTGGAATTATCATTATACTCAAGAATCGAGAAAGCATTGAACAATAACAAGTTGACAAGGACCATGACTTGTGTTCAATATAACATCGTGAGACAAAAGGGATAAATGGAAGTACACCGTTGGAAACGTGAACTCTTACGTTGCATCATTTGGGTAGACATAATGGCTTGCTAGAGTCCGCTTATGTCTTATGAGGTTCGATATGATCGAACTCATTGCCAACATGATGTAATCCTATTGGGTCACACACAACTAGAATGAATTGGTTAAACCGGAGGAAGAATGATTGAGAGGCACAGAAACTGGCTACTTATGTCACGCGACATATCAAGCCAATGGCTTGATATACCGCGCGACATAATAGGCCAATACGCGGTTTGACAGCCTGTCTCTCCTAATACGATTAGGAGAGGTATTCCTACTATTGTAGTATAAATACAAGGGTTCTGTCAGACCTAAAAGGTCAGCCGAAATTTTAAAGCAAAATTCACAATCAAATTCTCTCAATATTCTTCAAGGTTTAGATCTAGCAATCAACAAGAAATTGTTCTTGGATTCATTCAAAGGTGTGGATACCAAAAGAGGGTCTTCGCTCGTTCATCGATCAAGGCCTAGAGTTCAAGCAAGTTGAAGAACGAAGTTTGTGATTTGATATCACATAATCAAATCGTTCGATAGCTCAAGACCGGAAAGCGTTTCAAGGTTGGTTTAATTCTATCTCATTCATAGGTTTCAAATTAATTGTATAGAACGGATCCTAGGGCTTCTTGGGTTTTATGTTTTTTTAATGCTTAATTCCGCTGCGCATGGACCCGTAAAACCCAACAGTGGTATCAGAGCCCCGTTCGTATGATTAAGTTTGAATTAACATGCTAGGTTTAAGATATAAATTGTTTATATGCTTATTGCATGTTTTGTATGTGATAGAATTTTAATTGTTTATGTGAAACAATGTGAAAATCGTTTTCAATTTATGCCAAATTAAATCTGTAAAAGGGCTGTTTTATGTGATTTAATTGGCTGTAATCTGTATTGATTCGAATCTGGAAATCCTGTAACCTGGCTGCCTATGTCGTGCGACATATCGAGCCATGTGGAATTCAGGTTAACTGGCTTGTTACGTCGCGCGACATATCAAGCCTCTGGCTGATGTTGTCACGCGACATAATAAGCCAAAACCGGCGTAATCCGCTTTGTTCAATTTTTCTGCTATTCTGTGATTGTGTTTACAATCTGATATGTTGATATGAAAATCTGGATGTTATAAAATTGAGTTTATAAGTCCGCGATAGATTGATTCATTGATATACATGATTAATTGATTAAAATGTGATTTTAATAATTATTGCAATGTATATGAAAATCTGGATGTTATAAAATTGAGTTTATAAGTCCATGCTAGATTGATTCATTGATATGCATGATTAATTGATTAAAATATGATTTTTAATAATTATTGCGATGCATGAATTATTTGTTCTTAAGTGTTAAGAATTTTATTAGATGTTTAGTTGAAACATTGAATTGTGATTTCCTAAAATGTTTAGTTGAAACATTGCATTATAGTTTCCTAATATGTTTAGATTTAGACATTGTAAATTTTGGATTTTATGATTGTTTATGGAAACAAGTCATAATTACGCGAAATTTTAAAAGGAAACTAATTGTTTATAAAAGGTAGTGATTATGTTGCCAAATCAGAGTTGATTTCTAATTGTGCATGACTAGGAGAGTTCTCGTCTAAGGAAGAGTTGGTACTTAAGTAGTCCTTGTGGCTCACCTATCTTCCCGGGAACTTAACCGGTGCATGATTATGACTATCTTTGCCGATATGCTTATAATCTACCTTAAAGAACCTTCATTTAACTTTTAAGTTCTTTATGCCAATCCATGATTTAAACACTTGAGACCACTCGGATAGTTTTGGGTGGGCTTGCCATAGCAAGGTGCTTTGATTCTATTCCGTTTGCGAGCAAGATGAGGAAATGGTGGTTCCTATACGTTTAAAATGGATGAACTTAATTGGATTATCAAAATGGTTTTGGACCCAAGGCATAAGATGAGATTAAAATATGCTTAGACATATGATGTCTTAAATAAATCTCATAAAAGATCCTAAGAGTCATATATGATATGATTGATGTTTTCTACCTAATTAGTTTGATCTTGAGCGGTGCGCCATAGCGTACTTGAGATCAAATTAAAGATGGATCTTAGTCCTAAGAGTCATATACGATATGATTGATGTTTTTCTACCTAATTAGTTTAATCTTGAGCGGTGCGCCATAGCGTACTTGAGATTAAATTAAAGTTGGATCTTAGCCCATTAAATACATATTATGCTTATTAGCATTGGAAGGTGTATGATTTAGTGGGAGTATTTGTAAAATACATTATTTGCTCTTAAATGATAAATGTGTTGATATTGATATGTGTTCATATAATTTGTATATTTTGTTGTAGAAATAGCATTACATAATGATAATTGCGATTCGTCCTTATGAAGGACAAAGTTCGAAAGGAACGATACATATAATTCTGATTGGATCAGAAGCCTAAAGAATGGTTCTTGGGTAAATGTGTATGTTCTTGACGAATCCGTTCCTATTGAACCTATTGCAAATGTTGCAAAGGGCAAATAAGGAAGCAACATTAGAAACATAGTGATGATTCTGACAATATTGCTTGCCTTGTATTTGCCACCATGGTTGAAGGCTCTTATGAAGAACCTTGAGCACATGATAACTATTCTTTTTGTTATAGCATAACGCATAAAGGAAATGTTCCAAGTGCAAGCTAGGCAAAAGATATATGTTGTGGTGAAAGCTCTTAATTCATATGATGAAAGAAGGAGCAATCCGCAAATTGTGTTAATGGTTAACACAAGAAAGGGTTCACAAAGGAAGGAAAAGTAGGTAAAGCAAAAGTTGCTAAACCTAGGACAAAAGTTGTCAAAGCCGAAGAGGCTAAACCCAAAGTGTCTCAAAAGGATGCAGTTTGCTATCATTGCAATAAGATTGTCATTGGAAGCAAAGTTGCAAGGCTTATTAGGAAGGCCTAAAAGGTGAAGAAGGGCAATATGATTGCTACTACTTCAAGTATCTATATGATAGATATTTTCCTTTCGACTTCTTGTTCTTGGGTATTTGATACCGGATTTGATCCCACATTTGTTTAAATGTGCAAGGAACAAAGAATAGAAAGTTACTCAAATAAGGTAAATTAAACCTAAGCATGGGAATGGAGCAAGAGTTGCAACATTAGCCATAAGGGACTTATGAAGTCACTTTGCCTTGTGAAGTAGTACTTGTTTTGAACAAGTATGACTACGTTCCGGATTTGAGTAGGAGTATTATTTATGTTTCTTAAATGGATGACGAAGGATATAATTTTCTTATTTTCAATAAGAAGTTTTATATTTATTTAATAATATGCCTTATTGTAATGCATATGTTATTAAATAGTCTTCATATCCTTGAAGATGAGAAACAAAATAACATTGAAGATATCTATAATATAAATGGGAAATCTAAACCGAACAATATGAACAACGCGTTCATATGGCATTGCCGGCTTGGTCAAATAAATAAGAAACATATATCTAAACTCCATTAACATGGACTTTTAGACTCATATGACCATGAATCATTTGAGGATTTTGGATCTTATTTATTGGGATTATCGACCAAACCACCCTACACTAAAGTAGTGGGAGGGCTAGTGACTTATTAGTCATTATACATAAGATGTATGTGAACTATTAAGCAGCATTGCTAGGGGAGGATTTTGGCATTTCATCATATTTCACTAAAGACTTATCTAGATATGATTATGTCTATCTGATGAAGTCCAAAGGTGAGTCGTTTGAGATGTTTCGAACATTTCAAGATGAAGTGCAAAAGAACTTGGCAAAACTATTAAGTACTTCGATTGGATCGAGGTAATGAATATTTGAGCCAAGAGTTTGACAATCATCTCAAAACTATGAAATCGTTTCAAAGTTGACTCCAACCGGAACACCACATTGTATGGTGTGTCTGAAAGGAGGAATTGAACCTTGTAGGACATGGTTCGTTCGATGATGTGTCAATCAGACTTTCCTATTTCCTATTTCCTTTTGAGGATATGCATTAGAAATAATGCGGTTACACTGAATCAAGTCCCTACTAAATCGGTTCCTAAGGCCCCACATGAGATGTGGCATGAAAGAAAACTTAGTTTGTCTTTCATGAAGATTTGGGGTTGCGAATCTTATGTAAAGAGACTTGTCTCTTATAAGTTAGCACCAAATTTGACAAAGGTTATTTTCGGAAATTAATCTTACAACCGCAAAGAGAACAAAATGTTTGTTGCTCTACACGATTTGTTTCTTGAGAAATAGTTTCTCAATAAAGAATCTAGTGGGAGTAAAATTAATCTTGAAAGAAGTTCAAGAACCCGAAAATAATATGGAACCAAGAGTAGAGACAGAAACAAGTTCACAAAGGAGTTGTGAAACCGGTTCAAGATGCACAAGTCCATCGTAAATTGGATAGGTTACGATCCGAACTCAAGAAATAGTGATTTCTCGTTGCGGAAAGTGATGAAGTGGAAGTCATTGAGAATGACGATCCTACTTGCTATCAAGAAGCGATGTCCTCTCCTAATTCGGATAAATGGTTAGGAACCATGGAATCCAAATTACAATCCATGTTTAACAATCAAGTTTAATTGGAACTTGATTGGGCTACCTAAAAGTGTAAAAACTAAAGGGTGCAAGTAGGTCTTCAAAGACCAACATGGATGTGAAGGTATATACTTTTATGACTAAGGATTGTAGCAAAGGGACTTAGGTTAATTCATAGTATTGACTATGTTGAAACTTTTTCCGCCAGTTACAATGTCGAAGTCTGTTAGAATTTCAATTGCCATTATCGCATATTGTGACTATGTGATATGACAAATGGATGTCAAACGACTTTCTTTAAATGGAAAGATTATTAAGGATGTGTAAAGTACACAACCCGAATAGTTTGTCGATCCAAGAAACTCTAATAAAGTATGCATGTTGCAAGGATCCATGAGATGGATTGAAGCAAGCTTCAAGGAATTGGAATCTTTGTTTTGATGAATTGGTCAAAGAGTTTGACTTTATCAAGTACAAAGATGAACCTTGTGTATGCATGAAATTCAGTGGGAGCATGGTGTTATTTCTATTGTTTATTACAATAATATCTTACTCATTTGAAAAACAAGTTCCGACACTCAAGACTGTTAAGTCTTGGTCAAGGAAAGGTTTCTCAATGAAAGATATGGGTAAAGCCGTTTACATCCTTGGCATCAAGATCTATAGAGATAGATCTAGAAGGATAAATTGGTTTGAGTCAAAGTGTTCACATTGACAAGATTCTTAGAAGAGTCTAAGAAAAGTGGCTTGTCAATGGATCATGGTATTTTCTCTTAAGCAATACTCATTGTCTTATGACAATTGATGAGCAAAAGGGAATGAATGAAGTTCCATATCGGCATTTGGATCTGTCATGTATGCCATAATTTGTACTAGACTCAACGTCTCATATGCTTTGAGCATGATGAGTCGATACCAATCTGATCCTGTGATGAGAACCAATGGATGGAAGTCAAGATGATCCTAAGTACTTAAGAAGAACTAAGGATACGTTCTTGGGATTTGAAAGATTGAAAGTTAATCTTGTTGTAAGGGTTACAAAGATGCTAGCTTCCAAATTGACAAAGTTATTTTAAAATCGCAATTAGGATTTGTGTTTGTGCTTATTAGAGGTACAATTTTGATTGGAAGAATTCCAAGCAGAAATTGTAGCCGATTCTACTACTAAGGCCATACTTTAGCAACATATGATGTAGCTGAAAGAGACAGTTTGGATCAAAAGTTCATTTAGTATTTTGGAAATACTTCAAGTGTTTTTCCAAGTATCACTAATCGGTGAAACTTTTGTTATGACAATAGTGGTGCCACTTGTGCAAACAATGGAACCAAGGTCACAACAGTGATCCAAACACTCACTTAGACGTTCTTCGAGGAATTCATAAAGAATGAGAAGACGTTAAAATATACAAAGTATCAACCGATGATGACATAAGGGACTCACTTACAAAGACACTCGCATAGGCATGATGGGCATGTTAGATCCATAAGTATTCGATACATAAATGGAGCCTAGTGCAAGTGGGAGACTGTTGGTGTAATGCCCTAGGCTTTAGTTATGTTTAACTGAAAACCGTCATGTATCATCTTTATCGTTTATGTTTATTATTTGATTATTATATAGTTTGCATATTTATTGTAATAATCTCCGTCCCTAATTATTAAGAGAATAATTAGTATAATTGTCAATGGATAATCATGTGATGATTATATGCATAAGAGATGCACATTGAAATTATGGGTACTTGTTAGAGAACAAGTGACTGGACATGACCCGCATGAGATTTATGTAATGGTCAAATGTCATACTTAAATCTCATACGGTTACTTCATTTATTTCCTAGACCTGAGACTATCATAACCTTACATATGATGAAAGCCATGTTTGATTTTAGTCAAACGATATCTTAACACGATATCTATAAAGGCTATCATTGGCATGATCGGATTCATGATGGGGAAGGATGATAAGTCAAGAAGGAGTTTGTCCCTCTAAGAGAGATGTTATGCTTGGGCCCTCGATGAGTGATAATGATGAAAGTGTATGGCCGTACCCCAATATGATTGGAATTATCATTATACTCAAGAATCGAGAAAGCATTGAACAATAACAAGTTGACAAGGACCATGACTTGTGTTCAATATAACATCGTGAGACAAAAGGGATAAATGGAAGTACACCGTTGGAAACGTGAACTCTTACGTTGCATCATTTGGGTAGACATAATGGCTTGCTAGAGTCCGCTTATGTCTTATGAGGTTCGATATGATCGAACTCATTGCCAACATGATGTAATCCTATTGGGTCACACACAACTAGAATGAATTGGTTAAACCGGAGGAAGAATGATTGAGAGGCAATGTAAACCGGCTACTTTATGTCACGCGACATATCAAGCCAATGGCTTGATATACCGCGCGACATAATAGGCCAATACGCGGTTTGACAGCCTGTCTCTCCTAATACGATTAGGAGAGGTATTCCTACTATTGTAGTATAAATACAAGGGTTCTGTCAGACCTAAAAGGTCAGCCGAAATTTTAAAGCAAAATTCACAATCAAATTCTCTCAATATTCTTCAAGGTTTAGATCTAGCAATCAACAAGAAATTGTTCTTGGATTCATTCAAAGGTGTGGATACCAAAAGAGGGTCTTCGCTCGTTCATCGATCAAGGCCTAGAGTTCAAGCAAGTTGAAGAACGAAGTTTGTGATTTGATATCACATAATCAAATCGTTCGATAGCTCAAGACCGGAAAGCGTTTCAAGGTTGGTTTAATTCTATCTCATTCATAGGTTTCAAATTAATTGTATAGAACGGATCCTAGGGCTTCTTGGGTTTTATGTTTTTTTAATGCTTAATTCCGCTGCGCATGGACCCGTAAAACCCAACACTTCTGCAGACTGAGGGTGGTTAAGTAAAATAGCATCTTTTGCTGCCATCTCTTGAAGTCCACCCTTGAACTGGCCGGTTTCTCACCACGTGTCCGGGTGAGTCGAAGCAAGAGGGTGAGCAGGAGAGCAACATTTCGATTAGTTGCATCAAGGGTCGGGTCGGGAGTAGCCCCAGAAGACTGGGAGGTATCGGTTTCGTTTTCCATCTCTTAAGAAACGTAGAATACTTCTTACGATTGTTAGTAACTTTAACAGAAAATGTAACGGCTTCTTAAAAGATAACAAAAAAACTAACGAACAGAATAACAAACTGAAATTAAGTCGAGGCTTGTGTTTGACACAATCTCCGTAAGAAGTATTGCCCCGCACTGGTGCTGACGGTATTCTGACAATCTCCTCGTAAGATGCAACGACTTTACAATCGTTAGTAGAAGCACTTCAAATTAACGACTTCGGCGAACAAACTAACTGTTTGGAACTTCTGGACTTTGAAAGGAATATTTATGCTTCAATATGCTTTCTCTCTAATTGCTATTGAATGCTAACTCACTGAATGATGGAATGATGATTGACAAACTGCAAGGGACTATTTATAGATAATGAAGAGTTGGGGTGCCTTTTGGGAATAGGCATTATTGGTACCTGGTGGATTCTGGACCTTCGGATCAGATTCTGGTGAAGGGCTCAGATCTGATGGACCTGCCATCACCTGTTCGAACTGGTTCCTTGAACCATTACGACCCTTGACCTGGTTCATCGAACCTGCTTGAACCCTTTGGTGTGGACCAGATCCAAGACCCACAGTCCAACCCAGTTCTGCACAGCCCCAGCCCAATCCGAACGGGCCTAGGCCCAACTGCACCCATGCACTTGCACCGCCCCAGCCCAATTCGAGACTAAGCTGAACCGAACCAATGCACCTGAGCCACGAACCTTGATCGATTTGCTAATAATCAAAGGCTCCAATAGCTCCTAGCGACGATGCGAAGTGCGCCCTAAACCGCCCATCGCGCGCTTCGCGCGCTTCGCGTGTGTGGTCCAAATTGAGCTAGTATAAAACTGGCACAATTGGGCTGCACCTTGCATGGTTGGCCCAATGGTCCACCTAGGTTGGCCCAAGGAGGAACAGCTTGATGCCTCCTCCTTGTTTGCATCCACTTATAAACTTGCTTTACTTTCTATCTGTAAGCAATGTGAGATAACTCTTTATATCCAATAAACTCTTCATTTTCCCATTTCAAGTTACAATCTTTAGCTATTAATTTCTCATTCACCCGAAAATGGTTTTGAGTAAATAAATGCCTTTTCTTAATCTACAACAAATGTAGATTATAATTTTGTAACTTATTTTATTAATCAATAAATGAAATCCATTTGAAAATTGGGTCAAAACTTGATCAAACCTTGTTTCTAAAACCCATTTCCAACACTTCCTAATATTTTATTATATTTATATTAATTATACTCACGTTTTATAATCACAACATCAATTTAATTATTATTCCCAATTTCACTTTTTCTATCTTATGTCACTTTTCATACTTATAATCAAGGTTCTAAAAAGCGCTAGGCGGATGTTAGGCGGCGGAGCCGGGCCTAGCGCCTAGGCGGGGACTAGTCGGGGACTAATCGGGATTAGTCGGGATTAGTCAGGACCTAGGCGGGGCTTAGAACTAGCAAGCCGAGGCTCAGCCGCGCAAAGCGGGGCCTCAGCGCCCTAAAGCGGGTCTTTTAGAACAGAGCTTATAATACCTAATCCACTAATAATTTTTTTTAATTATCGTACAAATAATAAATGTGTAATTTGTAATGCGATGGAAGTAGTAGATCTCATAAGTATGAAAGGCAAGATATGAGATAAAGTGGGGTAGAGAGTAATAACAATTATTTTGAGTTTAAAAGTAGACTCTATTAATAAAACATTTGTCATCTTTGGATTTTTTTTCAAATAATTTCTTTTAAAATTAATAAATAACAAAATGACAAACTTTTCAAACTATCACTCAGAATAACCATTTTTATGAAACTCTATAAATGGTGTAGCGAGTTTATAATTTTGTTAATTTAAACTCGCTACACGGTATAGCGAGTTTAAATTTGCTCCATTTTATTTTAATATCTATAATATATATATAAAAAAAACTAAAATTTGAAAACAAACCTACCTAAGCTATCCCCTCACCCCCACAATAGTACTTTCCCATCTCACTTTAAATTGCAAAAAATAATAATACAACAATGATTATGTCTTAATAAATAAAACTAAAAGGAAATATTATTTTTTTCGTCTCAAATGAATATTTTAAAAAATATACTTCTTTGAATAACCAAAAAAATAATACTACATTTTTTTGTCAAAATAATGAACATTACTTTCTACATCCTAATGAATATTTTAAAAATAAAATACTAATTCATTCGCCTCTAAAATTAATGTTTATAATGTTAGTGCCTTGATCTCAAAATATGACATTAATTTTTGAAATAAATGAAGTAGTATTATTTTCTAAAATATTTATTGGGACGAAGGAAGTAATATTTTTTTAGACGAAGTAGTATTATTTTCTAAAAATTAATGTTTATAATATTAGTGTCTTCGTATCAAAAATGAACATTAATTTTTGAGATGAATAAATTAGTATTCTTTTTTAAAATTTTTTAAAATGTTCATTTTTTTGACATAGGAAAAATTTCTACTTCTTTAAAAATTTCTACTTCTTTTATTTCAAAAATGAATATTAATTTCGTCCCAAAATTAATACTACTTTTTATATAAAAAAATGAACATTGCTTCATTCATCTCAATGAACATTTAAAAAAAGAATATTACTTTATTTATCTCAAAAATTAATATTCATTTTCTGAGACGAAGACAGTAACATTATAAACATTAATTTTTACAAAAGAATATTAATTCGTCTAAAAAATAAACAATACTATCTTCGTCCCAATGTATATTTTAGGAAATAATCCTACTTCATTCGTTTAAAAAATTAATGTCATATTTTGAGATGAAGACAATAACATTACAAACATTAATTTTTTAGATGAATGGAGTATTATTATTTTTTTAGTTGGTTTTATAAAAAACGCGTTTTTTATTACCTTGAGTAAAAATCATTTTTACACTGTCAATTAATAATACATACACTGACACTTTTTTATACTAACACCGATACCTTTTTACCATAAACTGACACTCTTTTATACTGACACTTAATAATACATGCACTAACACTTTTCACACTGACATTTATTTAGACTAACAATAACATTTTTTTACACTAACACTGACACTTTTTTACACTGGCACTTAATAATATATGAACTGACACTCTTTACACTGACATTTTTTTTTACACTAACACTGACACTTTTTTACACTAACACTGATTTTTTTCCACTAACACTCTTTACACTGACAATTTGTTACACTAACGCTGATACTTTTTTACACTGAAACTTAGTAATAAATGCACCGACACTCTTTACAATGACACTTTGTTACACTAACACTGGCACTAGTGGGGGAAACAAGACACTTTTTTTTTAAACTTAAGGAAAAACGCGTTTTTTTTTTAAAGATTATGACTTATTTTTTAAAATATTAGTTATTTTTATATCATAAATATTAAAATAAAATGGAGCAAAATTAAACTCGCTACACCGTCTAGCGAGTTTAAACGGACAAAATTATAAACTCGCTACACCGTGTAGCGAGTTTCATAAAAATGATCATTCTGGACAATAGTTTAAAAGGTTTGTTATTTTGGTATTTATTAATTTTAAAAGAAATTATTTGAGAAAAAAAATCTCATTTTTGGATGATCATATTACGAATGGAATATCTAAAATGGCAATTCTAATTTGAATGGGACGGAGGGGGTATTTTAGAACAAGTTTCTTCATCTAATATCATTTTAAGTTGAGACTCTGAAAGTGAATTCTCTAATGTACAAATTAAAAGAAACATGTGTTTATCTCTTGAATAATATCCTCGCCTACAAATTGATCAATTTATTTGAAGTTTGATCAATGATTTATAAGAATAAACTCCGTAATTAATTTTGAACGGTAGATGCTCTAAAAGTTGTTCTTAATATTACAAATGGTCTGCCTAGTTATGTTTAACAAAAGAATTAAAATAAATTAAAAAAATATTCCTATAATTATTTGTTAAAATTTAATCAAATTTCAAAATTAAAGTTAAAGAATATTTTTTTTTTAGGGAAAAGTGTTTTTTAAGCAAAAAACACATCAATTTCATTAATAAAGTAGTAGTGGCTCTACACAACGATTGAATGCTCATCCAGAAAAAGAGAATTTCTATGGATACGTACGATCATGAATAATATGTTCGCAGCAATTAAAGATTATAATGCATCTCGAATAGTAATCTCTAACCCTAAATCAGATCTCCAACTTATGCATGTATAAACAATGACCTGCGACGCACAAATGCCTCTCCAATCAATCGAAACTTAGACACGGCCTATCACTGACCTTGGAATACCCTCACACTGGAAAATATTTAACTTTGGAAAGCAAAACAAAGTAACGCGTTTGGGTATACAATATGTGCCCAACCAGCATCTCGAAAATACTTGAAAGAAAATAATCGTGAAACCTCACTCTCATGTTGGGCTTGTTTCCATCTAGATTATGGGCTAGTTTGGGCGTCTACTCGATACTTTATCATAGAGGGTTGAACAATTAGTAGAACTCTCTAGAGTTTTGGGCTTTATCTTATTGGGCTTTCAATAACTTATGTTGTAGTAGTATAATGAAAATACTGTATGTTTTTAGTCTTTTTTTGTTTTTTTGTTTTGTTTTGTATTCGTTTTTTTTTTTTTTTTTTTTTATTCTTTTCATCCCAAAATAAGAGTCTTTAAAAAATTCAATTTTTCTCTGATCTGAGGGTTCAATTCAATACGTACTGTTGACGCTAGAAAATATCAGTACTTAGCACTTACATTTCTAAAATTATAATTAAAATATAAAAACATATAAAAAATGGATATTGGTACTTGTTCAAACCCTAGAAAATGAACATTAAATCATCCCTAAAAATAAATGGATCAGTTACAAAAAAAAAAAAAAAAAAAAAAACAAAAATGGGACCACACACATATGTTTTAAGTGTAGTTAAGGATATAACATTTGTGAGTAGGGGTGGCAAGTTGTACTCGATTGTACCAATCAACTCGTATACCCACCTGTATCAATTATAATCTATAATTATATAAAGAGGAAAGTGCATAAGAGCACTCATTTTCCCTCAAAAATAAAGATGATTCTAGAATTTAGCTATTTCAAGTGCATCAATTTCAAAGTAATGTAGAAGATCTTTAATTGCTTCCTTCAAGTAGCCAATAATTTAATTAATGATTAATGCTTCCTCAAATTTTCTTAATTACTCATTTCTCTCTTTTTAAAGATCACCTTCACCCAATTCCACACTCTTGCACCTTTTTTATCCTCCTCCCCAATATCACATTCATAAAATTGTTTTCACCTACAAATAATCAATTTTGAATATTTCTTCATGATAAATTCTTAATTTCTAAGATGGGCAGAAGTCTAAAATGACAGTTAATTTGCTAAGCATATTCTAAGGAGAAATAACAATAGCTATTGATTTATCGAATTATTTAGACCAACTTTTTTATATTTTCTTTATTTTTTTTTTTAAAAAAGAGACACTACTTATACTACAATAATGCTACTAATTACCCCTCTGAATCACATAAAATGATATTTTTTTCTTTAATTTAATTCAGCCACTTCAATTTAAGTAATTGTTTTTTGGAAAAAAAATTATATTCATTGTAAAAAAAAATTATATTTTGCACTTTCCTTATTTGTATAAATTTGTTGTCACAACTTTTTATCCGTGCGTTTAACGCACAGGTGCTACACTAGTTGGTACAAAAAGTCGGTATACCGAACTCTTGGTACGGTAGTATCGTATCAATTGTGTCTAATTGGTTGGTACATGGTACGCAAAAATGACTTCGGTTGGTATACCGGTTGTACCGACTTTATTTATTAAAAATAATTATATATATAATAATATAACATAAAAAAAAAATCTAAACCTAAAATCTATTTTCAAGTGAACAGCATTGGCCCATTTCTTATTTCTCTCATTCTGGCGATTCAATTGGCGATTTGCGATCCACCATTCGACGCCGGTGCGTGGTGGGCCTCCTCCCACCTCGGTCCGCTGGCCAAGATCTTCCACCGCACGCCTCCTCCCCTTCTAAAGGTAAGTTCTCTACTCCCGATTCTCAACTCTCAACCCTCTACCGTCACATTCATGTTTTGTTTAGGGTTTGATATTTGATTTTTGTTTCGGATTTTTGGTTTTTTCTTGCTTGGATTTACTGGTATAGGGCTTGGATAGTTGGATTTACTAATTTTTGGGCTTGGATTGGGGTAGAAACTGATTTCTCCGTTTCTCATTTCCTCGGTGTCAACTTTTCTGTAAACATAAATATATATTATTGGATTATTATGTGCTAATTTTTATTATTTATGGTTGAAACTTGAAATAGGATGGAATCTTTCAACTCTTCTTCTCAATCGATTCCTCTGTCAATTCATTTGTTCATAAATTTCATGCTATGAATGCATTTTTTTGTCTATGTTTACATTTGGTATATTTGAATACCAACCGTACCAACCAAGTATCGACCGTACCAATAAACTTGGTATACCGACTTTTGTGATTGTTACTGGTACATATTTTTGTATATCAATTCATACTTGTTGGTACATGGTATACGTAAAATACAGTCGGTATACCAACCGAACCACCCCTACGTTTGAGAGGAATAAGGAATACGATTAATTCCCCAAGGGCCCTCTATTTCCGATGTTATTCCATTTTAAGTACATGCTCTTCCTTTATCCTAAAAATAGAGTTTTACTAAATCATATTTCTCTGGACACCCCTCACACCAATGCACATAGTTTCTCTCTCTAAAACACACACGCACATTCTCTCTCTCTCTAGAAAACACGCAAACACGGTATACCTCTCTAAACCCTAGACCGACGTCGTCCTTTTCTCCTTCTCCGACCGATGCCTTATCCTGTTATGAACAATGGAAGAATTCATAATATGTTTGGACAACATAATTGATAAGAAAGAGATAAGGCATGTTATTTAATGGAAGAAATCATAACTAAACACACACGCACGTTTAGTTATGATTGACTTATTATCTAAACAGCTATGTAATCGTCTTTATCGTTTATTATAGAGAAAGTATTATTTGGTTCATTATATATTTTGCATGTTTATTATATTGAACTGTGTCCCTATTTGTTGAGAACAACTAGTATAAGTTGGTAGTGGATAATCATGGAGATGATTATATGCATGTGATGCACATTACACTTATGGATACTTGCTAGAGAACAAGTATTGGACATGACCTACCGATGAGATTTATGACATGGTCAATAGTCATATGTGTCATGAATAAATCTCATGATAGTCGTGTTATTGAATCCTTAGTACCTGAGATTATCATCGTCTTCCACATGACGAAGATCGTGTTTGATATAGTCTAACCCTGTCTTTAATCGGATAGCAATAAGGGCTATGTTAGCATGATTGGAATCATGTAGGTAAGAATGATAAGTCAAGATGGGATTTGTCCCTCTTATGAAGAGAGATGTATGCTTGGGCCCCTCGATGAATGATGTTGATGAAATGTGTGGCCGCACTCAAGTGATTTGATAGAGATCAAATGCATTTGCATTATCAACATATTCGGAATCGAGAAAGCATTGAACAGAATGAGTTGACATAGACCATGACTCATGTTCAATTGGACATCGTGGACAAATGGATTGTGACATTGGAACTATAGAGGAATCAAGCTTCGATGTTATATTAATTGAGTGGACATAATGATTTGCTAGAAGTCACTTATGTCTTGTGAGGTCGATGTTTCGACTCACTACCTACATACTATAATTCCTTTTGGGTCACACACAAATGAACGAATTTGATTCGAGCTAAATTTGGAAAATTTGGGAAAGACTCGTGCCAGTGCAGTTTAAACGACTGCGTATTGGCATTTCAAGGAATTCGTTGACTTGGCTGACTTTTGGGTGGAGCACGACTCGTGAAAATTGTCACGACTCGTGACTAAATCCAGCACGAGTGCAACCATTGTCACGACTCGTGACACGACTGAAAAATGGCTTGGGATCACTCGTGATTGCCATTCACGACTCGTGGCACGACTCGTGCCCAAGAGCACGAGTCGTGCCCCTGGCGGTTTTTGGTCAGTACGAGATTTCCTTGGACGAGTTGGAAAAGGTTTCTTAAGGACTTATAACCTATTTTGACTAGGGGTTATATGTGATATAAATATAAGTCTTTCGCAGCCATAATTCCTCTCTCACATCATTGTTCTAAAGTTTATGAAACTTTAGAGATTGATTTTGATTTTGAATCAAAAGGATTCCCAAAATTATTTCATAATTTAGGCTTTGGTTATTGAATATTGATTCAATAATCAAGAGGATCATCTAGCAATCCATCAAGAAGGTGTTCTTGGATTCGTTCGCGTGTGGATTACCATTAGAGGGTGGTTACGTTATCACCTAAGACTTGTATTAATTCATCACATTGAAGATCAAGGAGAAGTTTGAAGATCCGATTCGTTGTCAAAATTCAAGGCTTGGATTTTGAAGATCTATTTTGTTAATCTACATCGCATTCGAGGTATGTAATTCTATTTCATGACTTTCTAATTTCTTCATGCTAGACGGATCATAGGGCTAGGGTTTTGATGTTAAAATTAAATCTTCCACTGCGTTTGTAACCCAAAACCCAACACATATACCTAAATTTCAAACTCCAAATGTGAAATGTTATAATTGCCCCGCAACTATATAGAGAAAAGTCCACATACCTTATTGAATAAACAAACTACTAATGTCAAAGGACACTGTAAAGCATCCATCCATAACATTGCCCTTCCCTTCAAATGATCCTTGTCCTCAACGATCAAGTTTCGAAAATTATCATAAATCCATGCCGCATTTTCCCAAGTTGTGTCTTCACTAGGAGAGTTAGACGACTACACCAAAACTTGAGGAAGAGCCATGTTGTTATGCTTAATCATCCTTCGCGGTAAAATTGTCGTTGGAGATGTCCTCAACTCACCATGATCACCTACAATAGGTAATTCCACAGTCACAACATATGAAGAACCCACTTTTCGTTTGAGCTGAGATACGTGGAACACAAGGTGGAATTTTGACTGAGCGGGTGTGATGATGTGCCCGCCAAAAATTTTATCTTCCGAAAGGGTTTTACTTTTGAAATTTTTCGTTTCTTTGAAAAACCAATCGAAAAGACCGGAGTCGCCACGCCATTTTTGTTTTAAGGGCCAAAACTTTGAAAAATGCCCGAGATTAGAGATTTGGGTTCGGAGGTCACGTTACATGCCGGGAAGGACGTTGGTGTGCACCCGGAATGCCTCGTAAAACGAGTCTTTCAAGCTAAAAACCATTTGTTGTGTGTGTGTGTGTGTTACTTTGGCCAAAATAAGTTGAAACTGAGGAAAGTAAAAATTGGGAATTCTTTATTAGACTTTGGACAGATCCCATGATTTTTGGTGTGATTTCTGGGTTGAGTTTTGGTACTCAAAATATTTTTGGAAGTTGGAAACCACTTCTGCCAGAATGAAAAAGGCAGTGGACACTTGATTTTGAAATGGATTTAAGGGCTTTAAAACTTCATAATCTGAGAAAACTCAGAGAATGAAAGTTGTTCCAGACACCTCAAATAAGATTTCTGTGAAAGAATTTTTCATTTTGGAGAAGATTTGAGGACTCAAAACCTTCTGGAAATCTCAGATATGAGATCTGGACTCCCAGAGACTGGTGAACTGACCTTTAAAGGAAAATTTGAAAAAAGGAGTTTTACTCACGCAAAAAATAAAATAAAAATATGTATGGAAATCTATGGATGTAGGCTACAAAAAGTGTTTTGTAGTCAACACCAAATTCCAAGTTTATCTGTGTCCAAAAAATTAGACCATGGACTGGGGTCTTAGAAAATTGCTACTGGACAGCAACTTCTCAAGAAGGAAAACATGATTTTAAAGGGGGTTTTGCATCCATGCTTGTCCCCATTTCCCTAGGTTTTGATTAGTGATCACTTGACATTTTAGTGGTGAATCAACTATATCAAACCATCCTTGGGGTACATTAGGACTTAAGCATTTCATTTGCTTGGGAAGGGGAATTTTGTAGAGATGAAAATAGAGAAAAATCAACTAGAGATTTAAAATGTGGACCATTTGAGATGGTCATTCATGAAGATGAACTTCAAGATGACCATCTTAGGTCAAGATTTAAGTTAAACTATACATAAAGTAAATCAAAGTAAGAAGAACAAGATGAACAAGAAGTTAAAAGGGAGTTTTAGGGTTTAGAGAAGGAGGGCTTTACCAATGGTGACACCCTATCTTCCTAGGCTTGGAATTTGACTTGAGGAGTATCAATATTTGGTGTTTGACTTGAGGAGTATCAAGATTTGGTGTTTGGATTTTTGTTTGGGTGGATTCAAGGCTTGAATGTGTTTAGGGTTTGATGATAGAGTTGGTCAAAGAGAAAACAAGTAGATAACACTTAAGTCCTCTATGTTTTCTCTCTAATCCTCCTCCTAAGGGGTGATTTGAGCTTGGATTGATGTATGTATTAGAGTGTTTTAAAAGTATTTTGAGTGAGAGGGGTTTGGGAAAGATTGAGGAGAAAATGGTGGCAATTCTAGTGAATTCCCACTGTTTTCTCCCTATTTTTCGCCAGAATACAGCTTCTATGAGCCAATTGTGTTGTGTAAACTGAGAGAGGAGGGTTCAATTTATAGGCCTCTGGAAATAGCATTCATGTCCGCGTGGAGGGTATTGTAAACGTGCACTGTTCATTAAATGCAGCTCCAGGCTTTGGACAGGAAGAATAAAATTCAAAAATCCAGCAGTTTATGTTTTTCAACTTGCCCAATTCGGATTTTTCCAATTTCTTTTGCTTTTTGAGATTCTTTCCTTGGTTTATCTTTAAATGGCAAACCCTAATTTACCCTTGGTTGGTTAGAAATGTTAGAAATGTTAGGAATGTTAAAACTTCCGTTAATTTTCTAACGAAAATGCTAACAACTCAAATTGGAGTACTTACAGCGGGTAACTCCAACCTGTAAGCTACTTCTCGAATCTTCTCCCGAATCAAATATGGCCTGTAATAATGAGGTAAAAGCTTCTGATTAACTCTCTGCACCAGTGAACCATGGCTATATGGTTGAAGTTTCAAACACACTCAATCTCCAGGTTGAAATACTCTATCACTCCTATTCTTATCCTCTTGCTTCTTCATCCTTGACTAAGCTAACTGTAAATTAAGTTTCAATGTCCGAACCACCAATTCCCTCTCTTTCATCAATTCATCCAATGAAGAAACTTTAGTAGAATTTGGTACATACAGAACAATTAAAGGAGGTTGATATCCATAGAGGGCCTTGAAAGGATAGTGCCCAATTTCTGAATGGAAATTGGTGTTGTACCAATATTCTGCCATTGAAATCTATGACATCTATTGATGAGGTCTATGGCTGCACATGCACCTCAAATACTGCTCCATGCATCGAATAATTCGCTCGGTTTGACCATCAATTTGGGGGTGGTAAGATGAGCTCATTTTTAAAGTAATGCCCATTAAACGGAATAGCTCCTTCTAAAAAAACTAACGAACTCTTTATCTCTATCTGACACAATAGAACCAGCATACCCGTGCAATTTATAAACACTTTCGAAGAACAATTTAGCTACAGTCGCTGTTGTAAATGGGTGACTCAAGGGAATGAAATGAGAGTATTTTGTTAACCAGTCAATGACCACCCTAACATAATCTATGCCTTGAGATTTGGGAATACCTTCAACAAAGTCCATGGATATATCAATCCAAGGCCTTTCCGAAACGGGTAAGGGCTGTAATAACCCAGAAGGTGCAACATTCTCATTCTTATTACCTTGGAAAACCCCACATTCAGACACCATTTTCTTTACAAATGCAGATAGCCCTTGCAAAAAAAAAGTTCTACTCGTTACAATGTCCCATGAATACTAGAGTGACCCCCCATGCCAGAGTTGTGCAATTGCTCCACCACTTGCTTCTGAAGCTCACCATTACTTCCCACATACAACCTGCCATTCTTTCGTAAAATTCTTTTATCACATACAAACTTTGGATGATGGCTTATCAATTATTGTGAGATTAAGGAATGCACATGTTGATCACCTTCATAAGACTTTTCAACCACTGTCATCCATTCAGGTCGCATAATAGTCAAAGCACTACACGAAGAGTCATCCTCAAATTTTCTTGACAATGCATCATCAACCAAATTGTCCCCCCTTTATTATATTGAATTTAATAATCATAGCCACCTGTAACCTTTCGATCTGCTTCCATATCGTCTAACCTCCTTTTCAGGCTTAAGAGCTCCCTAACATCCAGGTCGCCTCTTGGATGGGATACATAGTTGGATTTCTGCCTTTCCTCTTGGTGGTGCTCTCTTCTTGAGTGTGTTCTTTGCCTCTCATCTCTTGGGGGAGTCCTTTCTCTCCTATCCCTCCTATGAAGCGATCGATCTCCTCTTGGGGGCGGCCTACATTGAGCTCTATTAGCCTCGAGCTGCCTTCTCTGAGCTGAGTAGGCCTCTTGTTCTCTTTGATGGTTTAGCCTATCCCTTAGGTCGCCAGTCCTATCAACATAGATGTGGGTAGGGGCGGCCTGTTATCTCTCTTCTCTTCTCCGGACGGCCTAGGGCCCCCGTTAACGTGCCTTTGCGAGGTAAGAGAAGGAGCTATCCTTTGAAACCTTCTGTCGTCCTTTTTAGGAGACTCAGGTAGCTCGAGGAACTCATTTTATACTTCGAGCAAGCCTGCAACACTCTAGCTCGCTCCAGCAGGATCTCCTTCATACTAAGGTAAGAAACTGAGGAACCTGTAATGTCGCCTGCAGTTGTTCAACCCGTTTGGATCCTCTTGGCTTGCTGACTTACTCCTTGGTTAGGCATGGGCCTCTTGTCTCTCTTTTTATCATGTATTCCTATCCCATCTGCCACGGTGTTGGAACGAGTGGCCCTCCTTGTGGGATGCCTAAATGGAGGAGGAGGCAAGTTGGTAGTGCGGTTCCCCGCACCTACATTCGTGCCTGGGTTGTTCCCCCCAAAATTCGCATTAACTGGCAGATACCATGCTTGTGATTACGAAGGGTTTCAAGGTCTAGTATTATCGTTTCCCGGTAATGGAACCAAACCGATGATGTAGGAAGCGGTCTGAATCAGCCTTAGTGCAGCAATCGGTTATAATCCAGCAACTATGACCTTAAACCACGAGCAAACGACTAGCCGGAATTGTCTCCGGCTAAGACCCTCCGGCGTGTGAGATATAGTGTTGAGTTTATATCAAACTGTATTTAACGACTTAAATCTCAAACAGTGAAGATGACATTACCTTTTTACGTTGGATATTATTTGGTATATATAGTGGTGATATGAGATGTTTATGAATCCCTTAAATCACGGAGATAATGTTGTCGTAACGGTTTCCAAGATTGTAGGAGACGGTTATGAATACGACGTTGTAAGTACCCAAATCTGGCTCATGCCTTCCGGTTAATTTTCCCGACATTTCGGTAAGTTTTCCGGTAATTCCCTGCACCTTCCTCAAATGTCCGGAAACATTCCGAACATTTTTTAATTAAATAAGGGTTTGAAGGGATCCTTCCTAATTAAGAAACACGTTTTTCTTAATTAGGAGGGAGGGTTCTAGAATTTGCCACCTTGCATGGTTCTAGAATGCTGAGTCACAATGGATAAGACCGCACGGCCTCATTTGCAAAGGGCCTGCAGCCGCACGGCTTCATTAGCCTTATCCGCATCGCCTATAAATAGAGCCCTCCTCTACCCATTTCAACACACACAATATATGAGAAAAATACACACACACTCCATACAAGATAATCAAGACGTGAAGAACACCTCAAGGCTCAAGAAGGCGAAGAAGGAAGGCCAAGAAGCTACATCTCCTCCTCCTCCTCAAGACCCAAGATCGAACCTCTCCTCCTAGCTCCGTCCGAAGAAGCAAAGGAAACGATTGGTAACCTCGCACGCCCTAACCTTGCATTTTAATTGATATACTTGCTCATTGCATTCATATATCTTGCTTGGGACTTGGCATTTATTCATAAAGATCACATCTTTATCATCCCCTTCCCCTTTTTGCATGCATTAAGACCTCATTTGTCATAAAAATGTAGTCTTTTTCATAAAGGTGCATCATTTGCACCTAAAATCCCTATTTTCCAATAAAAATGTTATCTTTATGCATCATTTGCATATAAAGATCAAATCTTTTTCAATAAAAATGCATCCTTTGCATCAAAACCCCCTTTTCTAATGCATCATTTGCATAAAAATCCTATCTTTATGCATCATTTGCATAAAGATCATTTCTTTCAATCAAAAAGCATCATTTGCTAAAACCAAAAATGTCATCTTTTCATTAAAGAGTCATTTTTCATCATGCATTTCCCCTTTCCCCAACCTTGGAACGGACCGGTGTAAAAGTTCTCATCTTTGCATCATTCCTTCCATTAAAGGTTCATGATTTCTTTAGAAAAAGGATAACCTTGAACCCTATATCTCCGATTATCGCTTAAGAATGAGTATGAAGCCTCTATACGAGCTCGACCGTCTTAAAGCGTAGGATTGATGGGCTAAGGACATTCCTTCCTAAAGAACCTCATCTTTGACCAAAAGAGAGTCATTCTCTCGATCACGCAAGTCCCGAGGGTCCCGAGGTTTAAAATGCGATGATCACAAGTCATAAGATGAGGACGGGATCATAATCCCAAATACATAAATTCCAAGGAATCCCGAGCGACAACCAACAAATGGTTTGTACGTCCGGAAGATAACTTGGGACATTTCCCCCCTTTTTTTTCAAACACATGCACACAAAGAAAGCACGCAAGCAAACACGATTAATGAAATCTAGGGAGACTTGCTCCGGCAAGGCACTTTGGGTGAACGCCAAACGTTCTTCCCAAGGGGTAACTTAACCTCCGAACCCATAAAACCTTTTTTTCAAAGTTTTGAGGTAATCAAAATGGCGTGGCGACTCCGTTTTTCAAATAACTCGGATGTCTTCAAACTCGCGTGAATTCCAATAAACAAAAATTTGGGGCACACATTCACGCTTTGGCGACTACTGGGACAATCCCAAAGGAGAAAAGCTTTATTTTCAAAACAAAAATCGATACTTGGTATATAGGTGGACCCCACTTACCCTTCCCCGTATCGCTCCCTAACCCGGGGCTTGGGATAACAAGGTGGTTTAACAATCCCACGTACCAAGATCCCCTTTTCAAAAAAAAAAAAAAAAATAATTTTGAAAAATAGAAGAAAGCTTTTCCCTTTCGAGCGGGTTAGACTCCCATCGCCGATTTCATTAATCG
The DNA here is from genome assembly GCA_022495995.1 of Adenophora triphylla var. japonica. Classification (NCBI taxonomy): domain Eukaryota; kingdom Viridiplantae; phylum Streptophyta; class Magnoliopsida; order Asterales; family Campanulaceae; genus Adenophora; species Adenophora triphylla. The sequence continues at coordinate 96,103 of JAFEMH010002970.1, read as the reverse complement.
TGCTTGCTTTCTTTTACCATGCATTGCATCATTTGCATCTTGGAATCTGTGCATACTTTGAACGGGAAACAACCCGAAAAATAGCAAAAGGAGTGGAACCCGGAAAATTGATCCATGCAGCCGTACGGCTAATCCTCATTGGATTCTCGACCATACGACCTCGTGGCAATTCCACCAGAAAATCATGGTTAATCTGGGCAAGTCCTAGCAGCTTGGGGCTACTCACTCCATGACCGATCGGGGCTCCTTAAAATTTACGTGCTTATGTGTTGCATTTTCCCCGTCCCGAAAATCATTCCTTTAAAACACATTTATGAAAATTTCTGTTTGAACTTAAAAAAGGAACATTTTTAGGAGACCGCACACTACGCGCACCCGATATATCCCGTACACTTTTGCACGCACGTCCTTCAAACCCGAGGGTGGTTCCAAATGCAGCCACGGACAGCCTTACGATGCTCCCGGCGCGCACGGAATCATCCCAACCTCCCCATGGCAGCTGTGTCGACCAATGCACACCCGTGTCACACGTTTCAAAAACCGTGACTTTTGGTTGGTTTTTGGTCTAGTCCGTGTCATATAGCCCAGCTTGCATACCCACGTAAAGGTCAAGCCTTAGCTCATAACGGAAGCCAAGATTTTCGCCCAAGCGAAATTCTGCCAAAATTCCGACAAGGAAAATCGGTGGGATCTTGACTCCGACATTGACTATTGACCTTGACCCGCACGGAATGCGTAAGAGTCAAGACCGAGTCTTTGCCAAAAAATCAAAAGATCTTTCGCTCAAGCGAAGCTCTGCCAAAATTCCGACAAGGAAAAATTGGCAAGATCTTGGCCGGCATTGACTTCGATTTCGACTCACGCACCGCGTATGCAACGAAGTTCAATGTGACACCGTGTCATCCGGCTTTTGCCGCCCGACCCATGCCTATTATATTCTCTGACATTACCGAAAGTCAAAACCGTCATTCGCTCAAGCGAAACTCGTCAAAGATCCGTCAAGGCGCAGAGACGAGACTTTCCCGCATTGCCTTGACTATAATCCGCATCGCTCGTGCGTTGAAAGGTCCTATGACCCGCTAGACCCGATAGGAGCGTTCTTACTTGGCCGGTGGGATCCGCGTGCCCTATAGGACCTCGCCCGGGCCGTCCACCCCGGGAGGTCGAAATACGTGGAATACGAGGGGCTTATAGACGTAGTGACGGAACCCACCGATCCAGATCTAGAGTAGTTGTGGAAAAAGAAGGGCGTAACCCCTTTTCCAACCAAATAGATATTAATAAAAGACACTGTTTTAAGTAAACTTGAAGATTCTAATTTGCATATTGCCCGAGCCTTCACCTAAACACCTACCCCGAGTCTAAACCTTTCCTATCCCTTTCCCGCAATGAGAAAGAAGTGGGTGAGAACACCGGCCGCCGACTTGTTAGCGCAGTAATCCTCGTACGCTCGCCGTAATCCTCGCCATCGCCCGTAGAGTCGAATGACCGATTTGACAGAAACAAGGCCGGTTTGGGTAACCGCATGACTAGGGAAGAAGAGCTAACCTTAGCCCCGGAAAACAAATGTAAGGCCCATGAGGAACAGCAAGCCACGCTCATCGAAGCGCTTCGTCGTCATGGAGTTCAAATAGTGGTCGAGCCCAACGGTTCCTTGGTGATGATAGAAGATGAGCCTCCGTATGCGCCCATCTCAGCTCCATCAACCTATAACCAATGCCCTCCTCCATCCTCATACGATCCCTTATCCAGGATTACCCTCTTCGCCCTTTCCAACATCTCAAGCCATCAGATCCCAACACCCTCACCTCCTCAAATGAGACCTAGCTTTGTCCCCTACCAACGTAAAGCAAACGCCGCCTATCCCATTACGCAGCCTCTCGCATTACCCCATGGGATTCACTCCCTCTCCTCGCATGGGCCATCCTGTGCATTCCCTAGGCCTCAAAATCAGCTCAATGACCCTTTCAATTCATGTCCCGCCACGCAGATCTTCCACCTCCAACTTTGCCCACAGACCCCGTGAGGTTCCGTATCCTTTTTCCTACTTCGGAAATTATGAGCCTAATTCCTATGCCTCCGCCAGCCTCACGGAACACGGACCCGGTCAAGTTTACACTTACTTCCCTCCAAAGATCCCCAAGCCTCGGGTACCGCCTACCACCGTGCCACCTACTGTCCTTCCACCCAAGTCGATAAGCCTTCTCCGAATCGAGCAATCCTAAACCATCCCCCGACTCCGACATGGCTTGGCTAATGGAACAAGTTAGGTCCATGCAAGAGAAGTTTGGGGAAATAGACACCAAGAGGACAAAGATACCGCATCACCGATCCCAAAGAAAGTTGTCCCTCTCCCTCCAAAATTCCGAATGCCGTAAATTGAAAAGTTCAACCGCACCGATTGTCCCCTGACTCACATTGAAAGCTACATTCTTGCCATGAGAGCCAAAGATTGTACACAAAGCAACAAATGGCCGATCATTTTCAGCTATCATTAAAAGGTTCACTCTTAGGTGGTTCCCGCATGTGAAACCAGAGGCCCGAGCTACTTGGGACCAGATCAAGGAAGCGTTCCTAGAAAAGTATAAGGCCAATTTGAATTGGGAAACCAGCCGGAATGACCTACAGTGGTACCCTACAACGTTCGATGAGCCAAGCAAGTGAATTCTACAAGAGATGGAATTGGAAGCTCGTGAAATGATGACCCCACTCAATGAAGAGGAACAGATGGAGATCTTCCAATCTTGCTTGAAACCTCAACTAAGAGTTCAAATTGGCAATTACTACTATCCCGACCTTCGGCAATGGTAAATGCCGGCACCAAGTTTGAGAATGCCTTCAATATGGCCCCGCCACAGAATGCCTAGCTTACCGCTACAAAGCACCAGGTGTCAAATGCCCCAAATTGCCACCGTAAAAGGAAAAGAAGTGATTGGCGCCGTTAATTACATTCGTAATGAGAAAGCGGGATGTAATGCAGCCAAGCCGCCGCAAAGCCAAAGCTCCCTTTCTATACCGAAGATTTCGGAATGCCACTAGAAAAGGTCTTCGACGGTTTGGTAGCCCAAGGACTCATCGACCTTTGGAAAACTCGGAAACCCAGAACCCCAAGATCGTAATGGACGAGACCAAACACTCGCTTTCACAATTATCATGGCCATAACACTAATGATTGCACCTACCCGAAGCTCCCGATCTCTCGCCTAGTTGAAGAAGGCAAGTTAGAACCACCTCTGGGTCCCAATGTGGTCAAGAATCCTCTTCCCGCTAACAATCGAGTCAACATGATCGAGTTCTGGAGGAACAAATGGAAATGGTTTTGGAAATCCAGAGGTCATAGATATCCCGAAATTCAATATTCCTTATGCCGAATTACAAGGGAAATGGAAAGATCTCGATTAATGCCGCCGCCACGGAGGGACAGCTTGGACCCATAGTCGGAATCGATTTCGTTAATGTTGTCGAGCTCGGCCTCTTTTCTACGACATCGAACCAAGAACTATGGTCAAGATTACGTAAGAAAGGCTCACTTATGAAGACCGCGAGTTTGAAGTAAAACAAGCCATGTTAATGAAAGTCTCTCCGTAACCCTTCATTACCCATGACGAGCATAATGTGTTTGTAATGGCTCTTACTACTCCCGAGGATCATTCCCAACCCCGTTTGGGAAAAGGTAGAGAGAAGAGTGAACAAGCCGTAAGACTTTTGGGATGAAGAGAGCCGTATCTCGTATGCCGAAAGCACAACCGGTCCTACCGCCCTGAGGTACAAATGGATGAAGTTAAGTTCAAAAGGAGATTCCGTCGCATCGCCCGAGTACTTCCTATGGAATTGGTGTCAACAAAGGCAATAATGATCCGCAGAGTGCACAATCAAATGACAACGCCGACAAGACCGCTACTCCCTGTGGCAACAAAGAAGAAGGAGCGAGATCCCGCCCAACCCTTGTCAAGTCCCCTCGAGTCAATAAGTAGTGTAGGGTCCAGAGTCGTTGTTGTCTATTCGCCGAGTCAGAATCTTCGAATTCCAGTCCTCGTAGTCATCCGAAGGCCTCACGCCCGAGGATTATGAAAATGTAATCGATGTCATCTTTCCCCTTATCTTGAATGAAATGACAAATCTTTCGATTATCCTCTTATTGCCAACTTAACAAATGATAAATTAACTCAAAACTTAACAACAGCTAATAATGAATCATTTGAACAAGATGCAAACACACTAAACGAACAATACATTAAAGAAATCTTTAAGGTGTTTCGTAAAAGAGGAAAACCGGGCCCAAGCCGCCGAGGAGGTTTTGATAAGTGTGAACTTGGGTACTATTGAGGAACCTAAAGAGACACAGATTGGAAGCTTCTTCCAGTGGGGTTGAAAGGGACAGATTGATCGAGCCGCTCGTAGAATACGTCGACGTGTTTGCATGGTCATACAAGGATATGCCGGGGCTAGACAGCTCGATAGTAGAACACGTAATCCCTCTAGCACCGATGCTAAGCCAAGAAATGTAAACCGAGAAAGATTAAGCCGGAATGGTCTCTACAGTCAAAGAAGAAATTGAGAAGCTACCGCGGGTAGGGTTCATCGTAGTTATTGAATACCCGACATGGTTGTCCAACATCGTGACCGTAACCAAGGCCAATGGGAAGGTGCGCCGTGTGGATTTCCGAGATCCGAACAAGGCCACCCCAAAGACGACTACCCTCTCGCCAAACATAGACATCCCGGTGGACTCCACCGCCAACTACGAAGTCAAATCCTTCGTTGATGGTTTTGCAGTGCTACAACCGCATCAAGATGGCCGAGGAAGACCAAGAAAAGACAGCCTTCACCACACCGTGGGGAACCTATCGTTATACAAAGAATGCCATTCGGGCTCAAGAATGCCGGGGCTACTTACCAAAGGGCAGCGACCGCGCTTTTTCATGACATGATCCACAAGGAGATTGAGGTCTACGTAGATGACATGATAATCCACTCCAAAGGAGAAGGTGGGCAAGACTTTGTTGACCTACGAAAATTCTTTGAGAGGCCGAGACAAAGATTCCATGAGACTAAACCCCGCCAAATGCACCTTCTGAGTGACAAGGGGAAAAGTGCTTGGGTACATGGTCACTGAGCGAGGTATAGAAGTTGACCCCGAAAGATCAAAGCCATCATGGATATGAGGCCACCTCAAACCTGCATGTAAGTCAAGAGCTTCATGGGTAAATTGCAAGACATCGCCCGTTTCGCCAATCGCTGACCACTATGTGCGAGCCCATCTTCAAGCTCATGAAGAAGAATGTGGACACGTAATGGACCGAAGAATGCCAAGATGCCTTTGACCGCATCAAGGCATACTTAGTACATCCCCTACTATGCCCCCACATAGACGTAAGCCTCTTCTCGCTTCTATCTCACCGTCACGTACACGGCAGCTTGGGGCTATGCTTGCTCAGAAAAGAAAGACTCTCGGGTGGAAAACGCCATTTACTTTGTCACCGGAAGCTGGGGAGCGAGCTCAATTACTCAAAGATGTGAAAAGACTTGTGCAGGATCGGTCCGGGTAGTCGGCAAATTGAAGCATTATATGCAAGCCCACCCCGTGAATTTGGTCTCGAAAATAGACCCCATCAAGTACATCTTTGACAAGCCTTCCCTCTCGATGCGTCTAGCGAAGTGGTCCTTCTTCTTAGCGTATCACGACATCAACTATGTGACCGTAAAGGCCATCAAGGGTCAAGCATTGTCGATCACCCGGCGAACTTCCCCAAGAATGAAGACAGAGGGCCCGAACCCCAATTTCCAGATGAAGGGATCTTTGCAGCTGAGCTCGAAAATAGATGGCAATTGTTCTTTGACTGAGCCGCTAACAAAAGAGGAAATGGTGTAGGAATGCTATTGGTCGATCCGAAAGATGAGCATACCCCCATAGCCCTCAAGTTGAACTTTCCCGCCACGAACAATGTCGCCGAGTATGAAGCCTCGCATTGCCGGTTTGGAGGCCGCCTTAGAAAGAAATGTCAAGGAGCTCGAAGTTTACTGAGACTCACTCGATCATCAACCAAGTCTCCAACAAGTGGAAGACTGTGGACCCTAATTTGCAACGGTATCATGCCCATATGGAGGAGTTGACGGACAGCTCAGAGAAGTGACTTTCCACTACTTGCCGAGGGAAAAGAACAGATTCGCAGATGCCCTAGCTACTCTAGCCTCATTGGTAGAGATCCCCGAGGGAAAAGCCATAAAGCCCTTCGTAGTGGGTAGAAGAGAAGCCCCACCTTCGTTGTGAAGTGGACCTGGGACCCGAGCCTATAAAGGAACCTTGGTACAATCGATTTACCAATTCCTCAAAGACGGAGAGTCGCCTTTCGTGAGACGAAGAAGGTAGACCAAAAGAAGGTGTCGAGCCAAAAGCTTGCAAGCCCCGAAAAGGTTGGCTTCCCATTATGTCATTCTAGGAGGCAACCTATACAAGAAGCGGTATCAAGGACCACTCCTCTTATGTGTCACCCAAGAAAGAGCCAAAGAGTTGATGACCGAAGTCCACAATGGTCCCCGCGGTCCTCACATGAATGCCGAGCCCCGATGCAAGTGATCCTCGTAATGGGTTACTACCGGATCTCCATGGAGACAGACCGCATTCAAGACGTCCGAACCTCGCGACAAATGCCGCCGGTTTGCCAACCTCAACCATCTCCCACCTCATGACTGTACCGCATGACGACTCCTTGGCCGTTTGCAACTTGGGGCATTGACGTGATAGGGAAAATATCCCCGACCGGGAGCAATGGGCACGAGTTCGTGTTGGTAGCCATCGACTACTTCACAAAGTGGGTAGAGGCCAAGTCCTACAAGGTCCTCACTTCCGTAAAAGTGGCCCAGCCATCAAAGAAAACATAATGTGCGTATATGGGGTGCCCAACGAGATCATTTCGATAATGGGTCACACTTCGAAGGAGATCCGCGATAGATCGCCGTCGTAATTCCCGTAGTTACTCGCCACAAGTCGTCCCCGCATGCACCTGCACCAATGGAGCCGTGGAAGCCGCTAATAAGACACTCGAGCGGATCATCCTAAGATGGCCATCCGTGGTCGTGATTGGCCCGAAAAGCCGCACCTAGCACTCGGGGCTACGTAACGTCTGTCGAACAGCCACAGGAGAAACTCCTTTTGCCCTAACTTACGGGATGGAAGCAAAGTGTTACCAGCTGGAGTTGGAAATCCCGTCATTAAGGGTCCTCCTGGAAAACAAAGTTGTCAATGAAGTGGAATGGTTGCGCAATGGCATGATGAGTTAGCCCCGCTGACGAGAGAAGGCTAAAAGCCATGGAACACACCCGAGCCTACCAGAGGCGAATGGCCAGAGCGTTTGATAAAAAGGTCAAGGCCGTAGACATCAAAGAGGGCGACTTAGTGCCGAAAGTAAAGCCCCTACCGCAGACAACCCCGGGAAAATGGGAACCCGTCTGGATCGGCCCTTATGTGGTGCGTAAGATACCGTCAGAGGAGCAATGAAGCTTGCGTACTTGGATGGCAATCCCTTTGTCCACCCACCAACGGTGATAAACTCCGAAGATACTATGTCTAATAAAAAAAAAAAAAAAAAATCTTAGTGCAAAAAGAGTAATGCCCAAACTAGGCCGAAACCCCAAAAAGGGCGGTCTAGGCAAAAGACAGTGGTTGCACATATAAAAAAAAAAAAGAAAAAAATCTTAGTGCAAAAAGAGTAATGCCCACTAGGGCCGAAACCCCAAAAAGGGCGGTCTAGGCAAAAACATGGCCGCACATAAAAAATTGGTTCACTGTAATGAACTACGTAGACCCGAGCCCCTTAGCCTTTCTTGTAAAAGGGGAACGTAGGCAGCCATATATGGTTCGGTCTAAACAATAAAAAGGACGATTAAGTTTCCATGAAATATGTCCTGATCAATAATAAAAAAAAAAAGACATTTGAATTTCCATGAAATGTGTCTTGATTAATTTTTAAGATAATATTTCTTGTTCATTACAAGTTAAAAACTTCTTGATGAGTTCAAGCACGGTCTACCTCTTAACTCTGCTAACCCGCTAAAAAGATCTAAAATACAATAAAATGCCTAAATAAACTAATGTGTTTGCAAAATGGCAATAAGAGGATCTTGAGAAAAGACTTGTCGCCGTCATTCGCCGAGTCTTCTTCGCCTTCTTCCCTTTTCCTCGGCCTCGTCGAGTCTTCTTCCTTTTCTTCTCAATAATGTTGGTATCCCTCATCCCGACCTCTCGGTATCCTCACCGGAGCCTCTACCAACCCCGTGTCAATGAGCGCTCTCTCTATACGAGCACGAGTCCGCACCTCCTCCCTCTCGAGACTCGCCTCAAAGGAGCGACCTCTGACAACCTCTTGTACCGAGCCTCCATATCTCCGACCAAGTCACCTCGATTGGTTATGGCAACTCGCCTTAGCCTCGCCTCCCTCGTAGTCCTACTCGAGTCACGCCGCCTCCCAATAAAGCTCGACGTCTATCCTCCAAGATAACCCGAGTCGCTCCCATCTCCCTCTCGTACTACCCAAGTAGACAAAGTGGTCAAGATGGTGCTCTTCCCGCTCCCGAAGATAGCCCCGGGTGGGAAAGCAAGATGTCCAAGCCCTCGAGAAGAAAGAGAAGCCGGGCCGGATCTCTCATATCCAATGACACCACCTCCATGGTCCGGATGTCCTCCCAATCACTCAATGGCTCCCGTAAAGCCCCAAACTACCCGGATACCAAGCAGGTATGTAGAAGGATGACCGCAGTAATCCCGGAACCCTCACAAAGATAAGACTCCCGAAATATCCTCCCGGGTCCGCAACCTCCAATGTGGTATCCACCAACGGATGTCCGAAGTGGATAGCCTAGCCATCATCGCCTCCCGCCTACCCCGTTCGCCGCCTAGGCGCACCTCTCCGAGAAATCACCCAAGGGCACCGAGTCGGCAAAGCCCCGTGCAAAGCCCCGAGCCTCTCCCCGCAGCCCACAGAGTCAACATAGCCGGACTCCCTGACCTCATGAAACGGTCTCCCGAGCCATCCTATCGATCCCATGAAATGTCTCTCCCAAAACCAGCGGGACAATATCCTTCCCACTCCGCAGCCTCTCGACCATGTCCAAGAGGCCACTATGACAGATCCCCACGGACTCAAGAAGGAACAAAACGTAGAATACGCAGAGAATGAAAGCATCCATAGCCACCGTGGTCGCAGCCATATCCGGAGACCCAAACCCGCCCGGGATATCGTAAAGGTCAATCCTATCCGGGCTATCATCATCCTCTCAGCCTCTCCCAAAGGAATCTGCAGAAAAGATGCAAGCTTTACCGTCACCGGCGCATCTCCGATCGCCGGAATAGATATAGCCTCGCCTCGGGACCCCCAATCAAGGCTCAAGTCTTCGTGCGTTGGGACAATTTCGTTGTAAGAAAAGCAAGAAACATGTCTCCTGACGTCCCGTAACTTTGCCGCGGCTCTCAACAAAGTCCCAATCGGGCGGGAGATCCTCAAATGCCATAAAGACTTGATCTTGAAGGAAGAATCAAGCAGTCCCTTGTGATTTTGGAAGTTATGTCTCGCCCAAGATTGAAGACCGGATAAAAATGGTCTCGCTTCCCTTTGCAATTTGACGGGCTTCTCCATCGCAAAGTGTTCAAAGATGGTGCTTTTCGGTCCAAAATATGCTCGGGAACAATTGGGACAAGTCTAGAGTGAAAATGAAATGAAATGGCCAAGCCTTGCTTTTATTCGTAAAATAACCAGCTCGCATTTAACCGTAAGCCGCACGGCTTCATTTTCCCTCAAGGCCATGCCGCACGGCTACATTAGCCCTCTCGCGTAAAAAATTCTGCAAAGAATCAAAGTTGCTGCCCAAGGGAGTTTTCACCCCACTTTTTCAACCAAAACCTGTACAAAAACATATCCAGAAGCCATTCAAGCATTTATATACCATTATAAATCATTTTGGCCCGGCCACCCCCAATTCCAAACAAAAAAGTCGCGCCAAGGCTCAGATAATATGCAAATTGAAAAAGCATAAATTAGAAAAGTAAATAAAATGTAAATACAATGTTTTCGCCCCATCGACGCCCAAATAAAGCAAAAAATAAACAAAGTGTGCATAAAAATGTGTTCATTGTTTGTTTCCGTTCCAAATCTATTCTAGAGACCTCTTAGGCCTCCGATTCTTCTTCCTCCTCATCGCTGCTCAGCTCATAAATGCTAGCCTCCCTCATCATGTCCTCCTGGTCGCTCACGTCAGACAAATGGACATTATCGTGCCCGTACTCACCGCCGCCTGCACGTCGCCGCTGGGTCCCCGCCCCGAGGCATGGCACCGGAAGAGTACTCCGAGGCCGATGAGGTAGACGCCGTGCCCCGACGTGCCGTCTCTGCGCCTGTGCTCCCGTGCATCCGCCGCCGCCTTCGAAGCGCAGCGCCTTCCTCGAAGAGACCGGCACATGTCCTTCCAGCCCTATTCCGCCCGACCACCTATCGTAAGTGCGAGCCGGAACCCGAGAAAAAGAAGAGAAAAATCTCGTAAAATCTCGTAAAATTGCAAAAGCGTAAAATCAAAGCTAAAAAGGGAATAAGACCCTAAGAGTACACTTACAAGCTATCAAAGCGGCAAAGTGTATCGGGGCTCCCTAGCATCGGGGACAGTATCCTCATCCTCCTCGGCACTCCATGGATCACATAGGACAGATGCGCAGGAGGGATCGGCGGGTCAAGCAGGCTCATCCTCCCCATATCCCCGAGTGACCGCCGCCTTCACTAGCTTCGTGGCGTCCTCAGCGCCGCTCCACAAACACAAAGATAGGGGGTACCCATGTCAAAATACTCCTCCGCAGCCTATACCGCCCGGTACCTCTCAATCTCATCCGCCGACCAGCCCCTCGGGCCGCAGATCCGTGGCCGGAGGGTCGAAGGAGTAATGGCATCTAGTGGGGAACATGACCATGCCGCCTCGAGAAGCGGTCCCCGATAGATGACATCACATGTCGCCCCAAATGAGCCACCTCCTCTCGCCTCGTCACCTCGATAGCATCTCCCAAAGAAAATCTCCTGGATACTCCGCCCTGTGGGTAGAAGTCCACTCCATCGTGCCCATCCTCGTTGATGACCGGCCTCACCATTTTGTAATCAAAGGTAATCCGGGTCTTCCCCGTGAATTTATCTCTCGCATCTCCTCCAAATAACCATAGCAGGGAAGATGGTGACATCACTCGCCGGGTTCCAAGGAAAGAACCCGATCACCTCGCAAAACCAGCCCGCATGTTCAAAACATCAAAAGGTCATTCTTTCTCTCATAAAAGTCTCAAGACAGAAAAGAGAAAAGAGAAAAAAAAGGAGACTACCTCAAGGGCAAATGAGAAGGCCCATGGAAGCACTTTGTTCCGACCGTCATGCATCCAGTGGAGAAGTATAGCTCCGCCAATCCGGCCTCGCCCCAAGAGACCGTCCCTATCCCATCCACATCCTCCAGAGAGTCAAGGAGGCAAGTCATAGCTAGCGTCCTGCACTGGCGAAGATAGTGACCGATAGCATCAACCATATGAATGCTCTAGCCACCATTGGCAAGCCACGTCATTAGCAAAGAAAGTTCTCGCATGCGCTTCGGATCGCCACCTCGACGTTCCGCTGTCTCCATCCCTGCCCCTGGGAATCAGCTCAAACCCGACCAAAGCCCGGAACTCCTGCCGTAATATGGTCTCTCCAAGTCACGGGCCTCCCGTGAACCGTAGGCCGCAATAGCCGTGAAATCGGCAGAGTCACCGTCGCCTCTCCCCACTCGTGTGAAAGCTATGTGTACTGTCCCACCAGAACTCAGAAAGGGCCTGGACCAAGCCCTTGCTCTTAGAGGTGATGTGAACACCCCTGCCGATAACCTCTACAAATGCATCCAGGCCGGTAGCCCGCACCAGCTGCTTGGGGTTCACCCCATTCTTCTCAAAATCCGGCATCCTCTGCCAAAGCTTGACTGCAATCTCCGATGGTCCTCTAGACTTGTTCTCCTGTAGACAAGCACATCAAAAAGAAGCGTCAGTCCTTCATATCATTTCAAAAGCATGCATATATTCAAAAGTGCACATATTTTCAAAAGAAAAGCATTCACAAAAGTTTTTCTAGCATTATTTGCATCAAAAAAGTGTCTTTCATCACTTGAAACGCGTCATTGCTTTCCTAAAGCACAAAATCACAATTCTTTGCACATAAGCATTATTTTTCAAATAAAACGGCATGCATGAATCATTTTCATCTTCCAAAATCATGTTTTCTCATTGAAAATCAGAATTTTGACCTAGTTCTAGCACAAGGCAAGAACTTTGTCTCATTTAGACAAATCTCATTCTTACTTCATTTTGCGAGAAAAAAGTGAGTCATTCTCATAATTTTGTCAAACAAGTTGCACATGCATATTCTTAGCTTGTTCAGGCATCTCAAAATCATTCAAAAAATCATTCAAAAATCCTAAAATTCGGGTCAAGCCCTAAAATCATTCAAAATTCAAGCAAAATCATCGGATTTGAGCAAAATGAGAATGCTTACCCCAACCGATTGCGGGTTCGTCGATTTATGCTCCCTTCTCCCCGGGTAAAGCTCCGACGGAGGCGTAAGAAAGTCATACTTTCTTTCCGTTCGCACGAGCTCCTTTCTCCTCCTCCGAGCGGCCGCCGAGATGTTTCTTCTTGCTTGCCTCGGTATGGGATTGCCCTCCGGATCCATCTCAAATCAAAGGGAAGCAAGGGGATTGAAAGAATTTCGAAATTCTCCTCCTCTCTTCTCTCTCTCTGCGTTCTTGGGCGGCAATACAATGCCAATGGCCCGTTCAAATCTGATTTTAAATAATCTGGAAAAAACAGGTCTCTAGCCGTACGGCTTCTTTTTTCTCCATCTCATGCCGGGCGGCTTCATTCGCTCTGAGCAGAAATTACAATCCTGCCCCTGGACCTTCCACTTGGGCGTGCAATTTCCGTTATCTTTTAACCAAGATAACATCTTTTTCAGAAAAATATCCCTTATCTCTTTAGCAATCAAGCTCTATTCCCAGTCACCTCCGTTAATTCCGTTATAACGGGATAACACTAGGTGACAACCTCCGAATTGTCAGAACTCTAGACTTGTGCTACCTCTATCCGCGAATAGTGACGTATGCCCAAGTCATTTCAACTTGTGCTACCTCTATCCGCGAATAGTGACGTATGCCCAAGTCATTCCAACTTGTGCTACCTCTATCCGCGAATAGTGATGTATGCCCAAGTCATTTCAACTTGTGCTACCTCTATCCGCGAATAGTGACGTATGCCCAAGTCATTCCAACTTGTGCTACCTCTATCCGCGAATAGTGAAGTATGCCCAAGTCATTCCAACTTGTGCTACCTCTATCCGCGAATAGTGACGTATGCCCAAGTCATTCCAACTTGTGCTACCTCTATCCGCGAATAGTGACGTACGCTCAAGTTTCCCAACTCAAGTTACCTCTATCTCCGTCATAAAGAGATAGCCCCATAAGCTCTAGCTTCTTCAGGTGACAGCCTCCGAATTGTCAAAATCTCAAGGATCCTAGACATCGTTCCTAACTATCTAGTGATGCTTGAACTACGATCAAGGCTTGATTCCTCCGGGATACGTAGGTAGCCTTTTATAAAAGGTCCAGCCATTCGACCACTTTGGTCACCCTGTTTCTTTGTCACTCCTCAGTGATAAAGCGCCCCCTCATAGAAGTTCAGATATCCGACCACCTGGGTCACTCCTAGCATATCCCCAGTAGGATCAATTGCTTGACCTCCTAGGTCATTTTCTCTTCTTTTTCCCAGCAAGAGACCAGTTTCTCTTCTTCCTTCCCCAGCGGATCCTAATTCCGAACTACGGCCTGGCTTGATTCCTCCGGGATACGTAGGTAGCCTTCCAAAAGGTTCAGCCACTCGACCACCTTGGTCACCCAATCCGTCTCGGCATTCGCCAGATCGGATCCTTTTCTATCGACAACCCCACTCGCCTTGCAAGTGACGTTGCCGAGGGGCTTCTGTAAGTACCCAAATCTGGCTCATGCCTTCCGGTTAATTTTCCCGACATTTCGGTAAGTTTCCCGGTAATTCCCCAGACCTTCCCAGCGTTCCGGAAACATTCCGAAACAGTTTTTAATTAAATAAAGGCTGTAGGGAGCCTTCCTAATTAAGAAAACACGTTTTTCTTAATTAGGGAGAAGGTTCTAGAATAATGCCACCTTGCATGGTTCTAGAATGCTGAGTCACAATGGATAAGACCGCACGGCCTCATTTGCAAAGGGCCTGCAGCCGCACGGCTTCATTAGCCTTATCCAGACTGCCTATAAATAGAGCCCTCCTCTACCCATTTCAACAACACAATCAACAACAACAAAAACACACACACTCCATAGCAGTATAATCAAGACGTGAAGAACACCCTTGAAGGCTCAAGAAGGCGAAGAAGAAGCTCAAGAAGCCATCTCCCTCCTCCTTGAAGACCCAAGACGAACCTCTCCTCCTAGCTCCGTCCGAAGAAGCAAAGGAAACGATTGGTAACCTCGCACGCCCTAACCTTGCATTTTAATTGATATACTTGCTCATTGCATTCATATATCTTGCTTGGGACTTGACATTTATTCTTAAAGGTCACATCTTTATCACTCCCTTCCCCTTTTGCATGCATTAAGACCTCATTTGTCATAAAAATGTAGTCTTTTTCATAAAGGTGCATCCTTTGCACCTAAAATCCCTATTTTCCAATAAAAATGTTATCTTTATGCATCATTTGCATATAAAGATCAAACCTTTTCCAATAAAAATGCATCCTTTGCATTCAAAAACCTTTTCTAATGCATCATTTGCATAAAAATCCTATCTTTATGCATCATTTGCAATAAAGATTATTTCTTTCAATCAAAAAAGCATCATTTGCTAAAACCAAAATGTCATCTTTTCATTAAAGAGTCATTTTCATCATGCATTCCCCCTTTCCCCCAACCTTGGAACGGACCGGTGTAAAAGTTCTCATCTTTGCATCGTTCCTTCCATCAAAGGTTCATGATTTCTTTAGGAAAAGGATAACCTTGAACCCTATATCTCCGATTATCGCTTAAGAATGAGTATGAAGCCTCTATACGAGCTCGACCGTCTTAAAGCGTAGGATTGATGGGCTAAGGACATTCCTTCCTAAAGAACCTCATCTTTGACCAAAAGAGAGTCATTCTCTCGATCACGCAAGTCCCGAGGGTCCCGAGGTTTAAAATGCGATGATCATAAGTCATAAGATGAGGACGGGATCATAATCCCAAATACATAAATTCCAAGAAATCCCGAGCGACAACCAACAAATGGTTTGTACGTCCGGAAGATAACTTGGGACATTCCCCCTTTTACTCTCAAACACATGCACACAAAGAAAGCACGCAAGCAATCACGATTAATGAAATCTCGGGAGACTTGCTCCGGCAAGGCACTTTGGGTGAACGCCAAACGTTCTTCCCAAGGGGTAACTTAACCTCCGAACCCATAAAACAACCTTTTTTTCAAAGTTTTGAGGTAATCAAAATGGCGTGGCGACTCCGTTTTTCAAATAACTCGGATGTCCTCAAACTCGCGTGAATTCCAATAAACAAAAAATTTGGGGCACACATTCACACAAACGCCTCCAAACACAAATCCCGAGGCGCAAATGCCTCCAAACACAAACCTCGAGGCGCAAACCCTCCAAACACAAATCCCGAGGCACAAATGCCTCCAAACACAAATCCCGAGGCACAAATGCCACCATAACACAAATCCCAAGGCAAATGCCTCCAAACACAAATCTCGAGGCACAAATGCCTCCAAACACAAATATCGAGGCACAAACGCCTCCAAAAAAATCTCGAGGCAAAAACGCCTCCAGACACAATTCCCAAGGCACAAATGCCTCCAAAACACAAATCCCGAGGCACAAACGCCTACAAACACAAATCCCGAGGTGCAAACGCCTCTTAACACAAACCCCGAGGCGCAAACGCCTCCAAACACAAATTCCAAGGCACAAACGCCTCCAAACACAAATACCGAGGTGCAAACGCCTCCAAACACAAATCCCGAGGCACAAACGCCTCTAAACACAAATCCGGAGGCGCAAATGCCTCCAAACACAAATTTCGAGGTCCAAACGCCTCCAAACACAAATCCCGAGGCACAAATGCCTCCAAACACAAATCTCGAGGCACAAACGCCCCAAACACAAATCCCGAGGCACAAACGCCTCCAAAAAAAATCTCAAGGCACAAACGCCTCCAAACACAAATCCCGAGCCACAAATGCCTCCAAAGCACAAATCTCGAGGCACAAATGCCTCAAAACACACAAATCCCGAGGCACAAACGCCTCCAAACACAAATCCCGAGGTGCAAACGCCTCCTAACACAAAACTCGAGGCGCAAACGCCTCCTAACACAAATCCCGAGGCACAAACGCCTCCAAACACAAATCCCAAGGCTCAAACGCCTCCAATCACAAATCCCTAGTCACAAATGCCTCCAATACACAAATCCCGAGGCACAAATGCCTCCATACATAAATCCCGAGGCGTGAATGCCTCTAAACACAAATCTCGAGGCACATACGCCTTTAAACACAAACACCGAGGCACAAACGTCTCCAAACACAAAATCCAAACGCCTCCAAACACAAATCCCGAGGCACAAACGCCTCCAAACACAAATCCCGAGCCGCAAATTCCTCCAAACACAAATCCCGAGGCGCAAACCCTCCAAACACAAATCCCGAGGCACAAATGCCTCCAAACACAAATCTCGAGGCATAAACGCCTCCATAACACAAATCACGAGGCAAACGCCTCCAAATACAAATCTCGAGGCACAAACGCCTCCAAACACAAATCTCGAGGCACAAACGCCTCCAAACACAAATCCCGAGGCGTGAATGCCTCCAAACACAAATCTCGAGGCACATACGCCTTTAAACACAAACCCCGAGGCACAAATGCCTCCAAACATAAATCCTGAGGGACAATCGCCTCCAAACACAAATCACGAGGCACAAACGCCTCCAAACATAAATCCCGAGGTGCAAATGCCTCCAAACACAAACCTCGAGGCGCAAACCCCCCAAACACAAATCCCGAGGCACAAACGCCTCCAAACACAAATCCTGAGGCACAAACGCCTCCATAACACAAATCCCGAGGCAAATGCCTCCAAACACAAATTTCGAGGCACAAACACCTCCAAACACAAATCCCGAGGCACAAACGCCTCCAAAAAAACCTCGAGGTAAAAACGCCTCCAAACACAAATCCCAAGGCACAAACGCCTCCAAAACACAAATCCCGAGGCACAAATGCTTACAAACACAAATCCCGAGGTGCAAACGCCTCTTAACACAAACCCCGAGGCGCAAACGCCTCCAAACACAAATTCCAAGGCACAAACGCCTCCAAACACAAATACCGAGGTGCAAACGCCTCCAAACACAAATCCCGAGGCACAAACGCCTCTAAACACAAATCCGGAGGCGCAAATGCCTCCAAACACAAATCCCGAGGTCCAAACGCCTCCAAACACAAATCCCGAGGCACAAATGCCTCCAAACACAAATCTCGAGGCACAAATGCCCCAAACACAAATCCCGAGGCACAAACGCCTCCAAAAAAAATCTCGAGGCACAAACGCCTCCAAACACAAATCCTGAGCCACAAATGCCTCCAAAGCACAAATCTCGAGGCACAAATGCCTCAAAACACACAAATCCCAAGGCATAAATGCCTCCAAACATAAATCCCGAGGTGCAAACGCCTCCTAACACAAAACTCGAGGCGCAAATGCCTCCTAACACAAATCCCGAGGCACAAACGCCTCCAAACACAAATCCCAAGGCTCAAACGCCTCCAATCACAAATCCCTAGGCACAAATGCCTCTAACACACAAATCCCGAGGCACAAATGCCTCCACACACAAATCCCGAGGCGTGAATGCCTCCAAACACAAATCTCGAGGCACATACGCCTTTAAACACAAACACCAAGGCACAAACGCCTCCAAACATAAAACCCAAACGCCTCCAAACACAAATCCCGAGGCACAATCGCCTCCAAACATAAATCATGAGGCACGAACGCCTCCAAACACAAATCCCGAGGCGCAAACGCCTCCAAACACAAACCCCGAGGCGCAAACCCTCCAAACACAAATCCCGAGGAACAAACGCCTCCATAACACAAATCCCAAGGCAAATGCCTCCAAACACAAATCTCGAGGCACAAACGCCTCCAAACACAAATCCCGAGGCACAAACACCTCCATACACAAATCCCGAGGCATGAATGCCTCCAAACACAAATCTCAAGGCACATACGCCTTTAAACACAAACCCTGAGGCGCAAACGCCTCCAAACATAAATCCCGAGGCACAATCGCCTCCAAACACAAATCACGAGGCACAAACATCTCCAAACACAAATCCCGAGGCGCAAATACCTCCAACCACAAACCTCGAGGCGCAAACCCTCCAAACACAAATCCCGAGGCACAAACGCCTCCAAACACAAATCTCGAGGCACAAACGCCTCCATAACACAAATCCCGAGGCAAATGCCTCCAAACACAAATTTCGAGGCACAAACGCCTCCAAACACAAATCCCGAGGCACAAATGCCTCCAAAAAAATCTCGAGGCAAAAACGCCTCCAAACACAAATCCCAAGGCACAAACGCCTCCAAAACACAAATCTCGAGGCACAAATGCCTACAACACACAAATCCCGAGGTGCAAACGCCTCTTAACACAAACCCCAAGGCACAAACGCCTCCAAACACAAATCCCAAGGCACAAACGCATCCAAACACAAATCCCGAGGTGCAAACGCCTCCAAACACAAATCCCGAGGCACAAACGCCTCTAAACACAAATCCGGAGGCGCAAATGCCTCCAAACACAAATCTCGAGGTCCAAACGCCTCCAAACACAAATCCCGAGGCACAAATGCCTTCAAACACAAATCTCGAGGCACAAACGCCCCAAACACAAATCCTGAGGCACAAACGCCTCCAAAAAAAATCCTGAGGCGCAAACGCCTCCAAACAAAAATCTCGAGCCACAAACGCCTCCAAAGCACAAATCTCGAGGCACAAATGCCTCCAAACACACAAATCCCGAGGCATAAATGCCTCCAAACACAAATCCCGAGGTGCAAATGCCTCCTAACACAAAACTCGAGGCGCAAATGCCTCCTAACACAATTCCCGAGGCACAAACGCCTCCAAACACAAATCCCGAGGCTCAAATGCCTCCAATCACAAATCCCTAGGCATAAATGCCTCTAACACACAAATCTCGAGGCACAAATGCCTCAAAACACACAAATCCCAAGGCACAAATGCCTCCAAACATAAATCCCGAGGTGCAAACGCCTCCTAACACAAAACTCGAGGCGCAAACGCCTCCTAACACAAATCCCGAGGCACAAACGCCTCCAAACACAAATCCCAAGGCTCAAACGCCTCCAATCACAAATCCCTAGGCACAAATGCCTCTAACACACAAATCCCGAGGCACAAATACCTCCATACACAAATCCCGAGGCGTGAATGCCTCCAAACACAAATCTCGAGGCACATACGCCTTTAAACACAAACACCAAGGCACAAACGCCTCCAAACATAAAACCCAAACGCTTCCAAACACAAATCCCGAGGCACAATCGCCTCCAAACATAAATCATGAGGCACGAACGCCTCCAAACACAAATCCCGAGGCGCAAACGCCTCCAAACACAAACCCCGAGGCGCAAACCCTCCAAACACAAATCCCGAGGCACAAACGCCTCCAACACATAAATCCCGAGGCAAACGCCTCCAAACACAAATCTCGAGGCACAAACGCCTCCAAACACAAATCCCGAGGCACAAACACCTCCATACACAAATCCCGAGGCATGAATGCCTCCAAACACAAATCTCGAGGCACATACGCCTTTAAACACAAACCTTGAGGCGCAAACGCCTCCAAACATAAATCCCGAGGCACAATCGCCTCCAAACACAAATCACGAGGCACAAACACCTCCAAACACAAATCCCGAGGCGCAAATGCCTCCAACCACAAACCTCGAGGCGCAAACCCTCCAAACACAAATCCCGAGGCACAAACGCCTCCAAACACAAATCCCGAGGCACAAACGCCTCCATAACACAAATCCCGAGGCAAATGCCTCCAAACACAAATTTCGAGGCACAAACGCCTCCAAATACAAATCCCGAGGCACAAACGCCTCCAAAAAAATCTCGAGGCAAAAACGCCTCCAAACACAAATCCCAAGGCACAAACGCCTAAAAAACACAAATCTCGAGGCACAAATGCCTACAACACATAAATCCCGAGGTGCAAACTCCTCTTAACACAAACCCCAAGGCGCAAACGCCTCCAAACACAAATCCCAAGGCACAAATGCCTCCAAACACAAATCTCGAGGTGCAAACGCCTCCAAACACAAATCCCGAGGCACAAATGCCTCTAAACATAAATCCGGAGGCGCAAATGCCTCCAAACACAAATCTCGAGGTCCAAACGCCTCCAAACAAAAATCCCGAGGCACAAATGCCTTCAAACACAAATCTCGAGGCACAAACGCCCCAAACACAAATCCCGAGGCACAAACGCCTCCAAAAAAAATCTCGAGGCGCAAACGCCTCCAAACAAAAATCCCGAGCCACAAACGCCTCCAAAGCACAAATCTCGAGGCACAAATGCCTCCAAACACACAAATCCCGAGGCATAAACGCCTCCAAACACAAATCCCGAGGTGCAAACGCCTCCTAACACAAAACTCGAGGCGCAAATGCCTACTAACACAAATCCCGAGGCACAAACGCCTCCAAACACAAATCCCGAGGCTCAAACGCCTCCAATCACAAATCCCTAGGCACAAATGGCTCTAACACACAAATCTCGAGGCACAAACGCCTCCATACACAAATCCCGAGGCGTGAATGCCTCCAAACACAAATCTCGAGGCACATACGCCTTTAAACACAAACACCGAGGAACAAACTTAAATTACCTGGATCCGAGAGGCAGCGCGCTCGCGCCCCGGCATCTGGCATCATTTCGTTTTGCGTTGGAGGGATGTCTCGCTGTGTTTCGCTTTGTAGAGTCGCCACGCCGTTTTTATTATTAAGCCCAAAACATTGAAAAAGGGCATCAGTTTAAAAATAATAATAAACTATTTTTGTGTGATGAGATTTTGAGTTCGGAGGTCAGATGACTCCTCGGGAAGAGAATATTAGAATATTAGAGCTTACCCGAGTCGCCTCGTAAAAACGAGTATTTCGGATACCCCTAATATCCTTTAAAATGTTGTGTGTGTGTGTGTGTGATTTTAAAAATGCATGCTGTATCGAATGTCTACATTGTGTACTATGTATTGAAATGCATTGAAATAGTGTAGGAAGGAAGCCTTACCAATGTTGGTTCGTGTCTGTCTTCCGCTGAGGAATAGTGTTTGAGGTCGGAGTAGCATTCCGATACGGATCGGGATTGCTTCGGGAGATGCCGGTTGTCTGCGAACAGAGTTTCGGCGTGAGTTGAGATTGCAGGCTGCGTTTGGGCAGAGGTTCGGCGTGCGTTGGGATCGTAGGGATCACTCGGGCAGAGGTTCGGCGTGCGTTGGAATTGTTGGCTGGATTCGGGCAGAGGTTCGGCGTGGTTTGGGATCGCCGATTTGACTCGGAAAGAGCCGGGACACCGTGGGAAAGACCAGGAAAGGCCTCGGAGTACCACGAGGGGCCTCAGAGTACCTCGAGAGTGCCTCGGGGCAGCGCGGGAGCGTCGCGGGAGCGCTCGGAGAGGCTTCGGAGCACCACAAGGGAGCTCGGAAGGCCTCAGAAGGATCCGAAAGGGGCTGGGAGTGCCTCGAGAGGACTTAGAGGGGAAGCCTGAAGGCTTAGGAAGGAAGAGAGAAATGGGAGATGTGTGAAAATGAGGAGGGGGAGCCCTCTATTTATAGTAAAAATTTTCGTGCAAGAAGGTCCGTACGGACCTTCTAGGTAAACCAGAATCTTGGTTTTCCTCAATTTGAGGGAATATGTGATGATGGTGAATATTCTGTAATTATGGTGTCCCCTTGCAATAAGGTCCGTACGGACCAACTAGGCTGCAAATAGGTCCGTACGGACCAACCATGTATGGGAGTGATGATTACTTCCGGGATTTGAGGGAATATTGTGGACTTTAAGGGGATTCAGTAATTATTAAAGCAAAGAGGTCCGTACGGACCATATATGCTTTTCCAATTTCCTGAAAATTCCCAAAATGTCCTTTTGTCCCTTTTTATCCCAGAAAGGCTCCTCCCTTGGTTTGGCTGGGAGTTTTGAGAGGGTTTTGAGTGCCAGAGGTCTTCGAGACTGCGTTGATGAGTCTGCGGTGCTTCCCGTGTGCTTGAAAGAGGGTGATCCAGATTGGGGTACTTACAGAAGCCCCTCGATGACGTCACTTATGAAAGAAGTGGGGTCGTCGATAAGATAAGGGTCCTAATCTGGATCGCGTGCTGGGAGATAAAGTGACCGTGGAGGTTAGTGCGAGAACGTGGTAGTGTCCTACTGTATGACCGTTTAGGTCAGTTGGCTGGACCCTGTGATAGGATTCCTACGTATCCCTGGCGGGAATCAAGCCTGGTCGTAGTTCGGGTGTGGGGTGAGTGTTATGTATGAGGACGTGAGCTGTCCTCTAACTGAGACTCTGTGCGTGGATGAGGTGGTGAATTTGTGAATGCGGGCGTGGTGGTGCCTTGAAGTGTTGTGTGACCGCCGAGGTCAGTGGTAAGGACGTGGTAGTGTCCTGGGTGACCGTATAGGTCGATGGCTGGACCCTGTGATAGGATTCCTACGTATCCCTGGCGGGAATCAAGCCTGGTCGTAGTTCAGAGGTCGTGAAATTGTGAGTGTATGTGGGCGTGGTGGTGCCCTGAAGTGTCATGTGACCGCCGAGGTCAGTGATAAGGACGGGGTGATGTCCTAAGATGTGGTGACCGCCGAGGTCAATTGTGAGGACGTGGTGGTGTCCTGGGATGGAAATTTTATGATTTTCCTAATCGGGTGGTTTAAGGCCTTCCGGGCCGGAGATAGCGATTTGGGAGGTTTATACGGTCTTCCGGACCGAGTGGTTTAGAGCCTTCCGGGCTGGAGATAGTAGTTTGGCTGATTTATACAGTCTCCCAGACTGAGTGGTTTAAAGCCTTCAGGGCTAGAGATAGGTATGAGGACTTGAATCGTCTTCTGATTGCGGTTGCACCATGATTGAGGACTTGAGTCGTCTTCTGATTGCGGTTGCGCCATGATTGAGGACTTGAGTCGTCTTCTGACTGTTGTTTGCGTCATGCGTGAGGACTTGAGTCGTCTTCTGGCTGCGGTTGGTGCCATGCGTGAGGACTTTGAATCGTCTTCTGGCTGCGGTTGATGCCATGCGTGAGGACTTGAGTCGTCTTCTGGCTGTGGTTGGTGCCATGCGTGAGGACTTGAGTCGTCTTCTGGCTGCGGTTGGTGCCATGTGTGAGGACTTTGAATCGTCTTCTGGCTGTGGTTGTGGAGGCATGGCTGCCTTGTGCTTTGATTGCAAGAGGTGGCGAATGTCTCGTGCTTTGTCTGCTGGGGAGAAAGTTGGACTTACGATGACTGCCGGTGTTCATCCGTTGGGGATTATCGCGGCCTTGTAGGGGCTTGCAAGGATTCCCTTTTTGACTTGCTGGGGAAGGAGTTCGGGCTTACTTTGATGGCCGGTACTTGAGTTGCCGTTGAGCGTTTTGGAGGCATCCTGTGCCTTGATATTTGTGCTGGGAGGTGCGGGCTCCTTCTTGCGTTTGTTTTGCCGTTGAGTGGGCGAGGTCCGGGCTTACGCTGACGGCCGGTGGTTGAATTGCCGTTGAGTGGGCGAGGTCCGGGCTTACGCTGACGGCCGGTGGTTGAATTGCCGTTGAGTGGGCGAGGTCCGGGCTTACGCTGACGGCCGGTGGTTGAATTGCCGTTGAGTGGGCGAGGTCCGGGCTTACGCTGACGGCCGGTGGTTGAATTGAAGGGTTAGAGACCATACTGCACTTGGATTTGCTGAGATAGGCCTTAGGACAGCCAGGGGCAAAGATTATAAGGGCAGGAAAGTAATTTAG
The DNA here is from genome assembly GCA_022495995.1 of Adenophora triphylla var. japonica. Taxonomy (NCBI): domain Eukaryota; kingdom Viridiplantae; phylum Streptophyta; class Magnoliopsida; order Asterales; family Campanulaceae; genus Adenophora; species Adenophora triphylla. Next base: position 71,954 of record JAFEMH010002970.1, on the reverse strand, counting down.
TCATCCCTTGCAAGAAGGTCCGTACGGACCAACCTGGGATGCAAAGAGGTCCGTACGGACCATGTTGGTTTTTTACAGTTCCCAGATTTTGACTGGGTTTAAATGCCGAGGCTTTCCCCATTCCTTCTTCTTCCGTGCGTGAACCAGAGAGAGAGAGGAGAGAAAAACCTCCATTGTTAACCAAAATCCTCCATTTTTTGCTTGAATTGCTCGCAATGGCGGAAGGATCTCAGAGGAGTCGTCGACAACGTAGTCATGAAGCGATCGAGCAACGGATGGAGCTCCAAAGAAATTGGATCTCCTTTGTTCCATCTTCAAAGAACCCGGATGTATTGTATCCAAATCCGGAGGTGCACAATCGTCGCTCTAGGAACGTCGGGGAGGTAAGAAATCCGTCTCGTTTTGATTCCTTGCTTGAGATTTTGAATGCTAAAACTAGATTTTAGTTTTTCGCATATTAAGGCTTTTGTTATTTGCCATGCCTTTTGTGAAATTCTTGATGAATTGTTGAAAATGGACATGTAAAAATTGTGGGTATGTGTATTTTGTGCAGAAATGTGTAGATTAGCTCTTATTTGTGAAAATAAAGTGCCTCTCTAATGAAATGCATGCTTTGGTGTTTAGTACCTAATGCTATTTATGTATGTACATTGTGAGAAAAATTGTCGTGTAGTGACAAATTTTGTGAAAAATGTGACATGTGCCGTGTTTTGTGACGGGTTTTGTCTGAAAGTGTGTGCCGTGTAGGGACGGATTTTTTTTTTCTTTTGAAAATGTGTCGTGTAGTGTGTGCCGTGTTTTTGGGTAACAGACTTTGTGGGGAAAATATGTGCCATATGTGCCGTGTTTGGTGACGGATTATTTTTTGAAAATGTGTCGTGTAGGGCTTAATCCCTCTTTTGAGAAAATCTGTACAGTGTGTGCCGTGTTTTTGTGACGGACTGAATGAACGCTCGCCGAAATTAAAAATAAGGAGCCGCCACGCCGTTTTAAGAGGAAACATTGAAAACCTTTTTGTTTAGAGAAAATGGGTTCGGGGGTGAAATTACCCGATCTCTTTCGCGCGCGGGCGCGGAAAAGGCGGTTGTCTTTCGCGGAGTGGTTGTGTCTGAGACCTCGCTTCATGGGAAGGAAAAATGAGGAGTCGCCACGCAGTTTTTGTATTTTGAGCCCAAAACTTTGAGAAATGGCTTTTGAAAAGGGTGTCGTTTTTATTGGTAGCAAAAACTTAGGAAAAAGCTTTGAAAATGGGGATCATTTTTATTGGTAGCAAAAACGAGTAAAAAGCTTTTGAAAACGGGGATCATTTTTATGGGTAGCAAAAACGAGTAAAAAGCTTTGAGTACCAGAGATTGTTAGGTTCGGAGGTCACGTTACGTTTTGGGAAGAGTATTACGAGATCACCCAAAACGCCTCGCATGACGAGTCTTTCTACCTTTCTCGAAAACGTGCGTGTGTGTGTGTGATTTTGAAATGGGTGCTTGAAGGACAAGCTTAATCTTGGTTTGAATGTCAAACGTTGATTAGGTGACTTTTGAAAAGACGAGCGTTTGCGTGGCAAACGTCGGTTTTGAGACAGAAATGAGCGTTTGCGTGGCAAACGTCGATTTTGAGACGGAAATGAGCGTTTGCGTGGCAAACGTCGATTTTGAACAGGACGAGTCATTGTTAACGATTTTTACGGGAAAAAACGTATTAAATGATCTTGAGTGTCAAACAGCGGCTTTTAGTTTGAAAGATGAGCGTTTGTGGGCCAAACGTCATTTCGCGCATTTTGAAAGAGAGTTCGACGGACGAACTCCGGTTTTGAACCGGGCATTACATTGTTAACAATTTTACGGGAAAATGCGTATTAAATGACATGCGATCAACGAATCGGGTTGCGATTCGGACTTTGAAAAGTAAATACTATCAACGATCCAAACGGGTCGGACTTGTAAATGACAGTATTTAAAGCAGTGTCAACGGAATCAAACGATCCGGAATCGTAAATGACGATCGACAAGCCAAACAGCTCGGAGTTGTAAATGACGATCGACAAGCCAAACAGCTCAGTTTTGATAAATGACAGGAAGTAAATGACAATCAACGGATCAATCGATCCGGACTTTTAAATGACAGAAAGTAAAACGGAACGGGGTCGGAACGCCGTTTTAACCCGTGATTACTTCTCTTACGGGAAGAGAAGAGGATCGAGGGGCTAAAACGTATCGAACCCCGTTAGACGGAGGCGTCTACATTTCAGTAACGGTGTTCGAAACGGTTGTGGCGACTGGCGCGTAAACCGAGACGGAACGAGAGATTTAGAGAGAGGGAGTTATACCTATGGCTAGGGTCGACTCCTTTGGATCGGAAGGTGTGTACGGGACACGGAAAGAGGCTCGAAAGGTTGTTTCGAAGTTGTAAGGGGCGTATTTGGTCGAAATACGAAGGTTTCACGCGAATCGAGGCAAACGGGAGCTCGGGAGGGGGTGAAACTGGCTTGGGCCGTATGAGAGGTGACTTTTTGAGTGAATTTTTCTGTCTCCTTAGCCTTTGACAGCAACTTCTATTTATAGGTGAAAATTGCAGTAGAAGTCCGGACGGACTTGGACTGAATCCAGGGGGTTTTTGGGTATTTTGGAAATCTGGTGGACTTGTTGGCAATTTCAGGAAAAGTGCACAGGGAGTCCGGCCGGACTAGGCTTGCAAATCAAGGATATTTTGGTCTTTTGACCTTGATTTGTGATTGACGAGTGACTAGAGGGAGGTGGCATGTAGGACACGTGTCCTGTGAGTCACCAGATTCATGGGAGTTCGTTCCCCGGTCCCGGTTTTGTCCGTTTTTTAAATAACAGTCCGGAAAATGTCCGAAACGCCCCCGGAAAGTGCCGGAAAGTGCGTTTTTCAGGGAAAGCCATGCTTTTAACGTGTGATGACACGTGTCAAGTAGGCTTCGACGTTGGGATGCTCGGGGCAGTCCCAGGACGTCTTGATGGCTTGACAACAGGGAGTTTAACGAGTTCCGGTTAACCTGGAGCGGGCCAGTTAACGGATTTCGGTTAACTTTCTGACGGATTTGACGATCCGGATTTGGGTACTTACAGTTAGCCCCTCGGCGACGTCTCCTCCGAAGGAGGTGGGGTCGTCGAAAAAAGATAAGGATCCAAATCGGGATGCCTTACTTTGGAAAAGACCTGGCGGTCAGCTGGCTGGACCCTTAGCGAAAAGGATTCCTACGTATCCCGAGCGGGAATCAAGCCGATCGTAGTTCGAAGGTGCAAGGGCCGCGCGTGGGGACCTTGACCTGAGCGAGACTATTAGGAGGCGTCTAAACCTGAGATTTCTGAAACCTTCGAGGGCGTGTGGCGCCTCAAACCGAAGCTGCTGATACTGACGAGGGCGTGTGGCGCCTCAAACCGGAGTTGCTGGTGCTGACGAGGGCGTGTGGTGCCTCAAACCTGAGTTGCTATGCTGACGAGGGCGTGTGGCGCCTCAAACCTGAGTTACGATGCTGACGAGGGCGTGTGGCGCCTCAAACCTGAGTTATGATGCTGACGAGGGCGTGTGGCGCCTCAAACCTGAGTTACGATGCTGACGAGGGCGTGTGGCGCCTCAAACCTGAGTTATGATGCTGACGAGGGCGTGTGGCGCCTCAAACCTGAGTTACGATGCTGACGAGGGCGTGTGGCGCCTCAAACCTGAGTTATGATGCTGACGAGGGCGTGTGGCGCCTCAAGCCTGAGTTACGATGCTGACGAGGGCGTGTGGCGCCTCAAACCTGAGTTGCTGAGGATACGCTTATCTTGGGACGAAGGCGTTCGTGCCTTGGGTACTGGGCTTATTGCAGCTGCCATGCCTATCCTGCCGGGGATAGAGCGACAAATGATGAGAACGGTGAGAATGGTGAGAACGGTTGTGTTAAACTTGGCGTTATTAACAACACGGAGGGATCGATGCTTCTTCCTTAGAATCCTGCTGGGGATGAGCGTTCGGGCTTACCTTGATGGCCGAAGAGGGATTGTTGTGCGGGCTTACCTTGGTGGCCGCTGAGGTGGAACGATCGGGCTTACGACTGGCGGCCGGGGTGATGAATGTTGCAAGACGTTCGTGTCTTGGGGTTTGGGCTTATTGCAGCTGCCAAGGGGGATATATGTTCACTTGCTGAAGTGAAAAGATGTTCGGGCTTACGAGGATGGCCGAAGAGGGATTGAGCGTTTGAATGTCAAACGTCAACTGGGGATTGAATTTAACGTCTGGAGACGGGCGTTAGTGAGAACTAACTGGAATTTAACGTCTGGAGACGAGCGTTAGTGAGGACTAACTGGGAATTTAACGTCTGGAGACGAGCGTTAGTGAAAACTAACTGAAATTTAACGTCTGGAGACGAGCGTTAGTAAAAACTAACTGAGAATTTAACGTCTGGAGACGAGCGTTAGTGAAAATTAACTGAGAATTTAACGTCTGGAGACGAGCGTTAGTAAAAACTAACTGAAATTTAACGTCTGGAGACGAGCGTTAGTGAAAACTAACTGAGAATTTAACGTCTGGAGACGAACGTTAGTGAAAACTAACTGAGAATTTAACGTCTGGAGACGAGCGTTAGTGAAGACTAACTGGAATTTAACGTCTGGAGACGAGCGTTAGTGAAAACTAACTGAGAATTTAACGTCTGGAGACGAACGTTAGTGAAAACTAACTGGAATTTAACGTCTGGAGACGAGCGTTAGTGAAAACTAACTGGAATTTAACGTCTGGAGACGAGCGTTAGTGAAAACTAACTGAGAATTATCCTCGGGGGATGGGGTGTTAGAAATGTCTAACTGGGAAATTTTATACTTTTGGGGAGGCCCAAAAGAGGTAAAATTGGAACTGCATAAAGCTGAGGGGCAAAATTGGAAAAACTTTTCCTGGTGCAGTAAGAGTCCGGCCGGACTTTTACTGAATTTGACCAGGTCCTTTTTAGCGTCGAGGCCTAGAAAAGGGAAGGTCATTTCTTCCATTGATTCCGACGAGGGAGGAGAGAAAAGAGAGAAAAATTCCAACCCAAATTGCAAGGTTTGCTCGAATTTGTTAGGGAAATTTGCTATGGAAGGTGAAGGAGGACCAATGGCTCGCCACGGAAGGACCGATGACGAAAGAACACGGTTGGTTCGGACCATTCGAACCACTACTCTTCCATTGAATCCGGCGGAGTTTTACCCGGTTAGGGATCGACACAACTCCAAGGGAGGGATCGAGAGACACGTAAGCTTCCTACAAATTCCATTAATTTTAAGAATGTGCATTCTTTAAATGTTAGAAATTTGTTAGGAATGAACTTAGGGATTTTGGTACCCGAATTGGGGCTTTTGACTTTGCCATGAATTGTTGTCGAAATTGACTAGGATGTAGTTCAATTGACACTATGGGTGGATGACATAAAAATTTTGGTTGCAAAATTCCATGTCTAGAGGCATTTTCCAAAATTAAAGTAGCTTTAATTCGGGACGGAGCGAAATTTCGAAATGTTCGAAAGAATTTGAAAGTTCCGGTTTCGACGGAGTTTTCGAAAGATTTTGAAAGTTCCGGATTCGACGGAGTTTTCGAAAGATTTTGAAAGTTCCGGATTTGACGGAATTTTCGAAATGTTTTGAAAGTTCTGGATTCGACGGAGTTTTTCGAAATGTTTTGAAAGTTCCGGATTCGACGGAGTTTTCGAAATGTTTTGAAAGTTCCGGATTCGACAGAGTTTTCGAAATGAGAGAGATATATGAATGAGAACCGTATCTGCATTGCATCCTTTTGATATGCGTTCGTGCATTCGTTGATGTTGTTTCTGTGCTTGACGTATCTTTGTCTTGTTCGCCTGCAGGGGATAGGGGAGGTTGATACTCACAACCAGAAGAGCCGGGGTGCCTTTGAGGCAGTGAGAGCGTTGTGGGATCTCATCCCGAACGTAGCTCGAGAGGGAGAGAGGAGTCCGATGCAGCTGGTGCTTGACTCCGGGCTGGCTGGATTTATCAGTGTTGTGGCTGCCGCAGCTGATACGCCGAGGGGCAGGTCCATGTACGTGGCTTTGAGCGAGTACTGGTGGGATACGACCCACACTTTCCATTTCGTATGGGGAGGCGACGGTGACTCACGGATTCTGCCATCTTGGGTTGCCGACTTATGGCAACGGCGGGTGTGGGTTGACGGTTACACCCGGAGCGGTTGTACGTCTGCTTTGGGTTTTGATATCACTGATGCCAGGGGCTTGGGTATTCGGTACAAGCCGATGGAGCATCATCTGCAGGACGGTGTCGCTGCTTACTTGGCTGGGTCTTTGAGGATGACCGCGGAGCGCCTGGCTCGAGGGTTCCTTTGGTTTGCTTTGTCGGCGACTTTGTTCCCGACTTCTGATACATCTTGTCACTTCCCTTTGCTCGGGTCGCTGACAAATCTGGATGCCGTGAGAGGCTTTGCATGGGGGGAGGCTGGACTGGCCGAGCTCTATCATTCCACAGACGAGTTCTCACGGGGAGAGGAGCACTCCTTTAGCCGCTTCACGCTTTGTCTGGATGTAAGTTCACGTACTTTTTCTCTTCCTTGCCTCTTTTATGTACTCGTATGTATCTGCTTTGTAGCTGACATAACTTTCCATTGACTTGGCAGGTCTGGTGCTATGAGGTGTTCAGTCCGCAGGATTGGAGCATCAAGGAGCCGTACAGACCTCTGTTCCCTGCCATGCTGGTGTGGCAGAAGAAGGCGAAGAGGGCGGTCTCTTCGAGAGTTGGCACTCGGGTGTCATACGAGGAGATATCTCGGGCGCTGAACCGGGAGTTCTCCGAGGGGATTCGATTGACCTGGTGGAGCAGGTTCGATCATGTCTCGGTGCAGATTGCTAGCGAGACTACACGGCGGAGGAAGCTCCTGGTGGGACTTCATTGCGACGCTATGTATCTGGGGGAGAGGGTTACTCGTCAGCACAGGCCGGGGGCCATTCCGTTGGTGCCGGTGGATCCTCCTATGTACATGCAGCATCCTCGGGAGATGCCGGCGGAGGAGCTGGAGATGTATCTGCAGGGCGTGTACTATACCGAGTACATCATAGAGGGGGCCGACTATGATACCTTCCTGAGGATGAGGCTGAGGAGCCCGCAGGTGCAGCACAGGGAGGGAGAGTTCCCTGGAGGTCCTCGAGATCTCCCGCTCCCACGCGCTAGGCTGGCGTACGAGGGGTTGGACGGGTCACGCAGGCGGCTGGTGATCCCGATCCCGGATGAGCCGAGGTCACGGTATAGGGTTGACCCTAATACTTCGGTGAGCACTTCTTTTGATTTTCTGCATTCGATAGTAGCATTCTGCAAATGTTGCATCTGTACTTTCTGCTTGCTTTCTGATGACCTTCCTGGTTTGCAGGTGTCTGGCCGTACGTACAACGATGCCGTGCGACAGTTGGACGGGTGGAGCGTGGATGTCCGTGAGCGGGGGCCGTCTGGGCCGAGAGGTTCGTCTGCTCCCACAGCTGGTGGGGAGGACTTCACACAGGGATTTGGCCAGTTCGCGGGCGGAACGGCTGGATTTGGAGCTCCTTCTTCTTCGCGCTCGGGGCTCGAGAGAGGGGAGTCCTCGAGTTCGCATACGCCGAGGAGGCCTTTCGCATATTCCCGGCTGGAGGAATTTGGCGAGTTCCTGTTTGCGACGGATCCGGCAGCGGCGGAGCAGTACGTCGAGCGCTCGGATGACGAGCAGGACTCGGAGTAGTCCTTTTTACTGCTTTCTTTTTTCTTCTTTTTTTTGTATCGTCTGGAACGATTTTGATTTGTACTGTTTTGCAAAAAAGGCGCCCGTGGGGCGGAACCTATACTTCGCATATTTATTCTATGATCACCTTCAGTTATTTTCGGCAAATAAGCAAATAGGTTAATCAAAAATAAATAACAAGAGAAATGCATTAAAAATTGAACGGGTCAAAATTAAGCATGTATGCACTGATTTTTAATTATTTGTACTGTTGCACGAGCCCGGGGCGGAAGGGATATTGACATTGGTTGAATGAAATCAGGGGCAGGCACGCAGATTTCATAGGAGCTCATGCCAGATTTGGACAACTTTCAGTCGTGGGTACGGAACCACACGAGGCAGAACAAAAGGTTTTTCGAAGGCTGTTACGGGATTAGATCTGTTTGGGCTTTGAAGGAGCTCATGCCAGATTGGGATCTCTTGAGAGCAGCGTCTCGATTCTGGGACGTACGGAGGAGTGTGTACAGCTTTTCGTACAACGAAATCACTCCTACGTTTGAAGATTTCCGGGCCATTCTAGGAGGACCTGAAACGGAACAGCTAGTTCTTCCGTATGCTGGTGGCATGGCCACTGTTGAGAAGCTAGTGTCTTTGCTCGGTATCTCTGCTGGAGAAGCATACGGGATCTTGTCTGAGGATGCCGATTATGTTGACTTTTCGGGGCTGCCGAAAGATTTGCGGAGGCGAGGGGAGCGTCTTTGCGTGGGGCGCGTTTGCTGCGTGCGCGATCGCTACTCTGTTCACGTTCACGTCTTTGGGTGTGTGCCATCACGGTGTCTTGGACACTGGTGAGCGATCGAAATGGGGGAGACATCGTGCCGTTGGTCTTAGGCGAGACGTTCCTGGGCATAGGTCGGATGGCGACCGGTAGCCGATACATGTGGGGAGGGAGTCCCGCTATGCTTACCATGTGGCTGAGGGAGAGACTGCAAATGATGCCTGAGGTGCCAATGTCTTGTGACGCTTGGTCCTTCTCTCGACGTCCTCTGGTGATAGGGGCAATCAGTGAAGTGGAGCTACGGATGGCCGGACTTTGCATGCATCACTTGCGATGGTGGGTTCCCCATTGGAAGTTATAGACTTGTCGGACCACTCGGGAGGGTGCATTGGTTGTCGAGTGCGAGGGCTGTCTCGGACGTCTTTCTACATTCCATCGTTGGTTACTGCGACGATGCAGGCTGGAGCGAGGTGCCACCGACGGACTTGAGTTATGCTTGCTACCTTCGAGGTGGGATCTCTGCGGATGGAAGATCCTTCGACGCTATTCTTGCTCACACGGCGGTGGCAATACACGTCATTTCTGCCCGGGGTTCTCCTTCACGGAGAGGGGGCACTTTGTTCTATCGGCCTTGATATCGGGTAGTACGAAGAGTGTATGGGGGAGACACAGGTGTCTATTTTGTGGAGACGGAGTGAGTTGTTAGGTGCTGATCACCTGGACAGCTCGACCATGAGGAGGAGTGAAGCAAGGGCTAACCCTGGGAATCGTACTGGCGATGCCATGGCTGATTATGTGACTAGTGCTGATCGGGCGGCCAATCAGAGCACTGTTATGATGGCTCGAAGCGAGGCGGCTCGAAATAGAGCTAGGGAAGGGCCTGCGTTGATAGCCACAGGCTTGACAGAGGCGTCGGGAAGGGTCCCTGAGCCAGGTAGAAGGACTACCGGAATATTTCCCGTGAAGGTGAAGAACACTCGCCGGGGAAAAGGGAAGGGGAAGAAGGATGAAGGACCAAGTACGGGAAACTAGGTTGACCTTCTTTGTCCCAGTATCCACCCATTGTCATTGCAGACACATTAACTGATTAATGTTTTATTTTAGTTTTGCTAGCGTGTAGCGAGTCAAGAGTTGACCGTGCTTGAACTCATCAAAGATTGTTTTAACCGTAATGAATTTGTAGGTTAAATGAAAAGAGTTTTTCGAAACACAAGCAATTGATGCTTATTGTATTTTTTTTTGTTTTTGAGACCGAACCAATGATGGCTGCCTACGTTCCCCTTTTACAATTGGACTAAGGGGCTCAGGTCACCGTAGTTCGACACTTTTAGGTGAAATTGAGAAAACGAAGACAAAAGGAGTGCGACCCTGTTTTTTACCTGGATCATTAGCGGGAATGTATCCAGTTGGGTATTACTCTTTTAGCACTCTTAATTTGCGAGGGGCGAGTGTATGGGGAAGGGGAGTTGACTCATGCTCTTCCTCAAACGAAGTATCTGCGGAGCTTGCTTCCGTTCACGGGGTTCACGAAAGGGTTTCCGTCCAAGTCTGCTAGCTTCATGGCTCCTCCGGAGAAGATTCTTTATACCACGAACGGTCCTATCCAAGTAGGCTCCCACTTTCCGAGGGGATTGGTCTGCGTAGGAGGCTTCTCCTTTAGCACCAAGTCGCCTTCTTTGATGTCTCGGATCTTGATTTTCTTGTCGAATGCTCGGGCCATTCTGCTCTGGTAGGCTCGAATGTGCTCCATGGCTTTCAATCTGCGCTCGTCGAGTAGAGCAAGTTCGTCGTGACGGCTTTGTAGCCATTCGACTTCATTGATCCCGTTTTCCAAGAGGACTCGGAGGGATGGAATTTCCAATTCCACGGGTAACATCGCTTCCATTCCGTAGGTAAGCACGAACGGAGTCTCCCCTGTGGCGGTTCTGACTGATGTTCGGTATCCCAGAGAGCTAGATGTAGCTTTTCGGGCCAGTCCCGACCTCTGGTGGTCATCTTTCTGATTATCATGGCGAGAGTCTTGTTGGCTGCCTCTACTGCACCATTGGTTTGTGGTCTGTAAGGAGATGACTTGTGGCGCGTGACTACGGGTCGGTCAGAAGTTGGTCACAATATCCTTCGAAGTGGGTCCCATTGTCGGAGATGATCTCGTTGGGCACTCCGTATCGGCACATGATGTTCTCTCGGATGAACTCGGCCACCTTCTTAGAATTCAGTACCTTGTACGATCTGGCTTCTACCCATTTGGTGAAGTAGTCGACTGCGACTAGAATGAACTCGTGACCATTGCTCCCAGGTGGAGTGATCTTGCCGATGACATCGATTCCCCATGTGGCGAAAGGCCATGGCGTAGTCATGCAATAGAGTTCATGAGGAGGGATGTGATTGAGATTGGAAAACCATTGACATTTGTCGCAGCTTCGGACGAACTGGATGCAGTCTGTTTCCATTGATATCCAATAGTATCCCATATGGAGAATGATCTGTGTCAAAGCTCGGGCGTTCATGTGCGGACCGCAGGTTCCGTTGTGAACTTCGTTCATTAGCTCGCTGGCTTTTTCTTTGTTTACACATCGAAGGAGTGGACCTTGATGGCGCTTCTTGTACAACATACCCCCCAGAATGACGAAATGGGATGCCAGGCGTTTTAATGCCATCATGTTTTTGGCTTTGATCCCTTCTTTGTATTTTCCATCTTCATTGGTGAAGGAAGCTTCTCCGTTTTGGAGGTACTGGTAAATTTGGGTATACCAGGGTTCGTTGATCGTTTCTTTTTCTTTTTTCGATCTCACAGCAATATGCGGGTGTTTCCCGTCTGCCTATTCTGAGGGGTTTTACTGCTTTCCCATCGAATTTCGACAAGAGAGGCGAGGGTTGCCAGGGCGTCTACAAAGCGGTTCCTGTCTCTTGGCAAATAGTGGAAAGAGATGTCCTTGAACTGAGCGATGAGCTCCTCCATGTACGAGTGGTACTTCTGAAGGCCAGAATCTACCGTCTTCCATTTGTTGGACACTTGATTGATGATCAATGATGAGTCTCTGTATACATCCAGTTCTGAGATGTTGCGCTCGAGGGCGGCTTCCAGACCTGCTGCACAGGCTTCGTATTCTGCAGCATTGTTGGTCGCTTCGAAATTCAGCTTGATGGCTATAGGAGTATGCTCGTCCTTGGGATCGACAAGGAGCATTCCAATACCATTCCCCTTCTTGTTGGCTGCCCCATCGAAGAAGAGTTGCCAGCGGTTTACGCTGTCGAGTGAAAAGATTCCATCGTTCGGAAACTGCGGATCAGGACCCTTAGGTTCACTTTGCTTGGGAAGTCGGCCGGTGATGCGCCATGACTACGCCCTTTGTTGATTTTCGACCATGTACTTGATGTCGAACTCGGCCGGGAAGAATGACCACTTGGCTAGTCGCATTGACGAGGATGGCTTGTCAAAGAGATATCGGACGGGGTCCATTTTGGAGACCAGGAGCACCGAATGTGATTGCATGTAGTGTTTCGGTTTCCCGACTACCCATACCAAGGCGGTACAAGTTTTCTCTATTCTTGAGTAGCTGAGTTCACTTCCTTGAAGCTTAAAACTACGAAGTAGATTGCATGCTCAACTTTGGAATCTTTACGCTCTTGTGCCGGCATTGTTCCAATTGACGTGTGCATTCTTGTCGAGATACGGGAGTAGTGGCTTGTCTTCATGTGGCGGGCACGAGTGGGGGATTCACCAAGTAGGTCTTGATTTTCTCGAAAATTTGCTGGCATTCGGAGTCCCATTTGATATCGGCATTCTTCTTCATCGGTTTGAACATGGGCTCACGAGAGAGATGTCAAGCGGTTGATGAAGCGGCGATGTGCTTGAAGTCTTCCCATGAAGCTCTTCACTTACGTCGAGTACGAGGTGGCTTCATGTCGATGATAGCCTTGATTTTCCTGGGATCGGCTTCGATGCCTCTTTACGTAACCATGTACCCCGGTACCTTGCCGCGCTTGACGCCGAAGGTGCACTTCGCAGGTTCAATCTCATGGAGTGTTTTACGAGTCCGTTGAAGAACTTTCTCGGATCTGTCATGTCTTGCATGTCGATCCTTTGGAGTGGATGATCATGTCGTCGACATACACTTCGATTTCCTTGTGAATCATGTCATGGAAGAGGGCATTGCGGCCCGCCGGTAAAAGTAGCCCGGCGTTCTTCGGACCGAACGGCATGGCCGTGTAACAATATGTCCCCCATGGAGTGGTGAAAGCGATCTTGGCTTGATCCTCCTCGGACATTTTGATGCGGTTGTATCCGGCCGAACCCGTCCACGAAGGACTTTACTTCAAAGTTTGCCGTGGTGTCGACCCGGCATGTCGATGTTAGGCGGTGGGAAATCATCTTTAGGGCTGGCCTTGTTGAGATCCCGGAAATCTACGCAAAGACATCGACCTTTCCATTGGCCTTGGTGACCGTCACGTTGTTGGAGAGCCAAGTCGGGTACTCAATCACTACGATGAAACCAACTCGGAGCATTTTCTCTATCTCTTCTTTTACTTGCAAGGACCACTCTGGCTTGATCTTGCGCGGCTTACATTTTGACAGGCTTGGATTCGGGATCGGGGGAATTCGTGCTCCACGATCGAGAGATCGAGTCACAGCATGTCTGGTATGACCGGGCGAACACGTCAACGTACTCCCGGAGGAGGCTTATCGGGGCTTCTTTTACGCATCGGCGAAGAAGCGCCCACTTGTGTCTCTTTAGGCTCTTGCAGCGACCCCGGGTTCACTTTGGTCATAACCTCTTCGGCGGCTTGGGCCCGGTTGTCCTCTTGGTCGATTACACGCTCGAGAACTTCTCTAATGTATTGATCGTTTAATGTGTCTGCTTCTTTATCAATTGAGTTATTAACGTCTTTTAAGTTGTTTGTTAACTTATCAGTTGTTAAAGTGGCAATGAGAGGATACTCCGAATGGTCAGACTTTTCATTAAACGAGAAAGGAGATACATGATTGGCTACATTATCATAGTCCTCCGGCGTAAGGCCATTGGATGACTCAGAAGGGTGGACTTTTACAAGGACGGCTCGGAGGGTTTGAGACCGGGTTTAGGGAGATGTGGGTACGGGCCCGGCTTGTCTTCCAGTGCCCGGCTTGCCCTTGGTCCGGTGAAGGTTACCCGGTTCTTCGGTGGCATTCTTTGGATGCTTGATGAGGGTTCGGGGATCAGGAAGCAGCCTGCTGTCCCGATCATGGCGATCATGCTTGTTTCGGAGCCCGGAGTCAATCGGGTTCGGCACCTCCATGACTTCTTCAAAAAGACTCTGTAGAAATTTGGTCCACTGAGAGCGTCTTCTATGAATTCTGGTTCCTTTTGCTTTGGAGTTACTGTCTCGAATGTGGCCTCGGCGGCTGATTCGAACAATCTGTTTCCCGTGAAGAGTACCTTGAGTTGCTCTTCCGCATCTGGGATTCCCTTGAATGTATACTCATGCTGGACTGTGGTGGCAATTGGTCCAGGTAGAGCAGTGATGTCGAGGAACGCTCCCCTAATTGGATTAGCTTTGAGTCCTCTGAAACGCTTGAGGTCCCGTGCTAGCTGTTCCATTCTGTCTGTAGTCTCTGTGTTGACTATCTCCGCTTCTTTCTCATCTTCATCAGTTCCACTGTCGGTCCCCTCAGTTCTGCTGTCGGATCCGTTGTCGGTCCCCTCAGTTCTGCTGTCGGTTCCCTTGTCGGTCCCCTCAGTTCTGCTGTCGGTTCCCTTGGTGAAGTGATGAGCAAGGTCCAGACTGTAAGGTCGTAGGTCGGGTGTACCGTCGGAGGTTCCTCCTTTGAGGGCTGCTGCCTTGGTGCGGGCGAGCCTTTTGCTTTTCCTTATGTCAGCTGGTGTTGGCACGTAGCCAAGCCCCTGGACCGTGGTGTGGTCCTTGACTTCAATGACTTGGTGCTGGCCTTGTAGCCTTTTACCAAGCCCCAGTCCCGGGATGAAGTTCATGAGTTTCATCATCTTCATGGCAGGAGGAATCTGATCGTGAGACAGTGGAAGGTCCACGTTGCATATTTGGATCTTGGAGGTCTCCAGAGTGAATCCAGTTAATGACATGTCGTCACTATGCTTGATTTCTAACACTGGAATGTCGTTGGTCTTTGGTCCCCTCGGTGGTAGCCATTTGTCGCCGTAGGCGTAGTTATCTCGTTGCCTTGCATGAACTTGAGGCGATGAAGGGTGGATGCCACGCCATTGATTTGATGCAGCCGGGGACGCCCGGGATGGGCTGTGAAAGTGATTGGAATGTCCAACACTTGGAATTCGGTGGGAATCATCCGCTTGCAGAACCAGATATTGAGAGTTGCAATTCCGAGAAGCTGTGCGGGAAGTAGAGTCATAGGCCTTGACGAGTGGGTGAAGGCTTCAGATCTGTGGGCTTGATGTCAGCGAGTCCATCATCTTGGCGGGCAAGACATTCATTACGGAACCTCCGTCTACCAACACGCGGGGAAGGCGACGCTCGTCAGTTTGGGTGTGATATAGAGCGGCTCATTATGATCGGCCCCAAATTTTGGAAGGTCCAAATACGTGAAGGTGATAATGTTGCCGTAGTGGATGTTACCAATCATCGAATGACTTCATACAGTGTTGCGTCCACGGGGACCATGGTACGGGCCAGGCTTTCCTCTAGCTTGAGCTTGTGAGGATATGAAGAGGTGAGCGAGAGACCAAAGGGAAATGTTCGCTGAGTCCGCTTGGTAGTGAGGATCGGGTCCTCTTTCACGGAACTTGCGTCTTCGGGCTGGCCGGGTTGCAGTTCTGGCTCCGTCGGCTTTTTGGTGGCCTTAGGTGGTGATGCATGGATTTGACCCGATCGGGTTAGAACGCTGACATCAGGCTTGGATCCTTCTGAACAGGCCGCTCTGAGTTGAGCCAGAGTTAGAGGAGGATTCCTCGTTGCATAGGGCCATATGTCTGCTTTCAACTCATTGATTGTATATGGGCTTCCGGGAGCTTCGGCAGCTTGACGGATCCTGTCCCAGGATACTGGCTTGGGTGCCTCTGCGGGGAGGTAGCCTACGGATTGCCGTAGCTGTTCGAATGTCAGTGCACCTGCGGTGATCGCACAGATTGAACTGTGGGTTGCTGACCCTCCGGGGGAGGTTGGAGAGTTCTCGGCTGAGGTGAACAGTCTCCTTGATCTCTTCACGGTATATCGCGTTCCTTTCCTTCTTGCTGAGCATACTCAGGGCATTCTGGAGTTGGTTCTGGCGATACTCATGGTTTGCTAACTTTCCTCCACTCTTGGCCCAGATTAACTTTCTTGCAGCGGAGCCTGCGTCGAGAGTTAGTGCCTGCGTTTCTTCCCATGTGAGAATAGCCAGAGCTTCTTTGAACTGTGTGCGGCAGTCCAGGTAAACCTCCATCGGGGAGAGTTTCCTCCTTTGTTTTATCTGAGTGGCGGGTATGTCGGAAGGTGAGTACACGGCTTCCCGAACGTCTGCCCATGTGACTGGTTGCTGTCCCAGTTGATCGTTTATGTTAACGAAAGCTGCAGTCTGTGGAACTTCCCTGAGTAATTGCTCAAGACGAATTTCCATCTTCCTCTTGTTTTTAAATAGACCTTCCTCCCTGAGTTGGCCTTTCAATTTGAGTACGGAAATGATCCGCTCCCATCCTCCCAGGACCCTTGGGAGTCCGGTTTTGTTGACTTCATGTCCAGCTTGGAAGAGAATGGTTTCATCGTCTTCGTCGTCACTTTCACGGAGAACTTGCTTTCCTCGGGAAGGTAAGCGCTGGGATCCGTTCTGCTGTGCCGTTCCATCTCCTAGGTCATCAGGACCGTTGACCACCCTCGTGTGGCAGAGGGGGTTGGATGAGAACAGACGATAGTCGAGGAAGTTGCCGTGAGCAAAACCCCTGAGGTCGAACTGGTCTAGAGTGGCCTCTAGCTTTACGTCCGAAGCCGCTGTGACACTTTAAGGGCTCGATCCCTGTCGGTCTTTTGAGCTTGGTCTTCGTCCCAAAGACGGCTTTCTTGAGCGGCTAGTTCCATGAGGGCTTTCCTTGCGAGAGCTAAGCAGCCTCCGTAGGTGCGCGCCGTCTGACTAGTGTCCAAAATCGTGATTACATTCAAATCGCCGAATGGCGGAAACACTTGGATTACGTTGACGAAGGAAGTCGAACTGGGACATTCCATGCGGCCTTCCTTGATCTCGATCACCAAGAAATTTGCCCATATTTGCCTGATTGCACCCACGGGGGTGTTGAATTCTGCAATGTTGACGGTCTCGTGATCTCGCTCGATCGCCAAGTCTATCAGAGCTAGCAGTCGACTGGCAGGATGTCTGAATCCGGGGCCGTGACGGCTGGGAGCAGAATCGAACTGGAGCATGTTGATGCTGAGGTGGTCATTCCCATGTCGGAAGTTGACTCTGCCTTGCGGGGAAGACTTTCACAGATGTTTTCGGGGTGGCTGCCAGAAGCGTTCCCGAGGTGGATCTGACTCGTAGCATGGTGAGGAGCTTGATCTCCTTCGCTGTTGCCCTTGGCCTTGGTGGCGCTTGAGGGTATAAGCTTGACTGACGTATCTTTCCCTTTGCCGGAGGCCGGTGCGGGATTGTATGCAACTGCTGAGCGATACCTGTATGGCTGTGTAGTAGCCAACTTTTCCTTGAGATCCTTCTCGAACTGTGAGCCGGCATTGACCATGGCCCGGAGATCTGGGAAGAAAAGGTGACTGATGAGAGTTCTGATGGACGGTCTTAAGCAGGACTTGAAGATCCGCATCTGCTCATCTTTGGAGAGTGGCTCCATGATCTCGGAGAGCTTCCAACTCCATCTTTTGTAGAATTCTCCTACACTTTCATCCGCCTTCTGTTCAGTGGTGATTAAGTCCTCGCGACTCGTCTCCCACTCTAAGTTGGATCGGTACCGTTCCAGGAAGATGTTGCTGATCTGATCCCAGGTGTGGCGATCCGCAGGCTTGACCCTTAGAAACCACCGTAACGCTGAACTTTTAAGCGTATGCTGGAAGTGGTCGGCCATTTGTTGGAGGGTTGCTCCTTTTGCTCTCATGCCGAGAACGTAAGTGTCGACATGCGTTTGAGGACATTCGGTTCCGTCGAATCTGTCCATCTCCGGCATTCTGAACTTGGCGAGGAGAGGCGTGACCATTCCGGATCTCGTGGATTTGAGCGTTTCTCGCTTGAGCTGCTCATGGTGGCTTTCAGGTCTTTCATCTGTTCGACCATCCAGGCTAAGGTTGGGTCCAGTGGTGGACTTTGAGGCTCGGCGCCGGGTGCTACCACGTGAGCGGTAGTGATTGGAGGAGGAAGGCTTGGTATATGAGAGTATACGAGAGCCTTCTACGAGCGTATCGGGGTTTGTCCCCGGTGTTTAGGGATTCGTGTATAGGCAAAGGGACGAACCCGGAGGGTATTGAGGAATATTGGCATGCACGAGATGGTCCAGCGGTGCTTGGGTGGTATTGAGTGATAGGAGTAGCTTGGGCCGGCCAAAAATGATAGGGTTGCCACGAGAAGTGGCAACATGGAGCCTAGGTCACGTTTCCTTGATTCGAAGGCATCCCGTATGTTGGCGGGGAGGAACCCGATTGAAGGTTTGGTGAGCGGCTTCGGGGAATCGTCATCCTCGACCGGGACAAAAGTCTTGTCTCGACCGGGGATAGCCGCTATACCTCGCTCATTCGGAAAGGCTGTACCACGAAATTGGCGATCTTCTTTCTGCCTCTTGTGAACCTCACAAGCCCGGATGGCTTCTTCCAAAGTCATATCTGTTACCGGTGGCGGGGGTCCGTCCCCGTCACGATTTCTCGGTGAGCTAGACATGTCGAAAATTCTGGCTGAGGGAACTGAGGGGACTGAAGAACTGCTCGACGCCGCCGTTATCCGTGATCCCGGCAAGGCGCCGACCCGAAATCGAACCACTTTCCGCTCATTGCAGGGAACGAAAGGAAGGGTTTAGGCTTCGGAAAGGGGATTTGGCTCAAGGTTTCGGGCTTGTGCAATGTGCAGTTACCGATTAATGTTTACTTAAAGCGTGTTTTCTCAGAGTCCTAATCGGTTGGAAAAGAGCTGGTCTTCTTTTTCGCAACTAATCCTAGAGCTCTAATCAGTGGATCTCGTCACTACGCTTATAAGCCCCTCGTTTCCATTGTAGATCATCTTTCTCAGGACGGACTATCCCGAGCGAGGTCTTATAAGGCAAGCGAGTTCCACCGACAAAGGAAAAAGTGAACTTAAGGCTAGCTGATCACGCAAACTTTCGACGTGTGTGGCGTACGGGCCATAGTCGAGGTCAACGTCCTTAAGTTAAGGCGGGGATCGTGCCAAAATTTTGGCATGACCTCTCCTTACTCGCTTGTGCGAGAGACCTTAGCTTTTAGCGTTGGCCAAGTTGTGGCTGGCACGGTACATACGACGAGGTTTGGTGACACGGCGTCACATTGAACCTTCGGGTATATTTTTCGGCAGAGCTCCGCATCAAAGTCAAGGCTGAAGAGCTCAAGACTTCGGGTCGGGAACGACCTTTGGTCTTAATCTCTCGAGCTTGACTCGGAGCGGGGCCCGGCGTAAAAAACATACACTTAGGCTTTATGACACGAGCTGAGCCAAAAACCAACCGGGGTCTTGGACAAAGTGTGACACAAAGAGTGCATGGCTTATACGGGCTAGGATGGGATGTTTGGGACGACCCCGTGCGCCCCCGAAAGGCATCTGGCAGGCCAATCGGAGTGCAACTGATAAGGCCATCCCGGGTTAGGGGTTGTAGTGTGCAGTGTTCCGAGGCAGCAAGTGCTAGTGGAGTGCGGTGTTCCGAGGCAGCAAGTGCGCGTAGTGTGCGGTTCACTACAGTTCCTTTTCTGAGTAAAACAGAGATTTTTTTTCAGAATGTGTCTTAAAGCATTATGATGCGCAGTTCAAAAGACAGCATGAAGATCAAACATGAATGGGGATGCACAAACATGGTATGATTTTGAAAAGTTGACAATGTAATGCCTTGGAAAAAACCGTTCGAGGTTTGAAAGTAACACACGCACGAAAACGAGGAAGGGTAAACGAAAATTTGACCCACGGAAGGCTTTTTAGAAAACAATAGTAGTTTTGAAAAAAGTACCCTATCCCCAGCCGAGTCGCCAACTGAAATTACCTGATCTCTTTCGCGCGCGGGCGCGGAAAAGGCAGTTGTCTTTCGCGGAGTGGTTGTGTCTGAGACCTCGCTTCTTGGGAAGGAAAAATGAGGAGTCGCCACGCAGTTTTTGTATTTTGAGCCCAAAACTTTGAGAAATGGCTTTTGAAAAGGGTGTCGTTTTTATTGGTAGCAAAAACTTAGGAAAAAGCTTTGAAAATGGGGATCATTTTTATTGGTAGCAAAAACGAGTAAAAAGCTTTTGAAAACGGGGATCATTTTTATTGGTAGCAAAAACGAGTAAAAAGCTTTGAGTACCAGAGATTGTTAGGTTCGGAGGTCACGTTACGTTTTGGGAAGAGTATTACGAGATCACCCAAAACGCCTCGCATGACGAGTCTTTCTACCTTTCTCGAAAACGTGCGTGTGTGTGTGTGATTTTGAAATGGGTGCTTGAAGGACAAGCTTAATCTTGGTTTGAATGTCAAACGTTGATTAGGTGACTTTTGAAAAGACGAGCGTTTGCGTGACAAACGTCGGTTTTGAGACAGAAATGAGCGTTTGCGTGGCAAACGTCGATTTTGAGATGGAAATGAGCGTTTGCGTGGCAAACGTCGATTTTGAACAGGACGAGTCATTGTTAACGATTTTTACGGGAAAAAACGTATTAAATGATCTTGAGTGTCAAATAGCGGCTTTTAGTTTGAAAGATGAGCGTTTGTGGGCCAAACGTCATTTCGCGCATTTTGAAAGAGAGTTCGACGGACGAACTCCGGTTTTGAACCAGGCATTACATTGTTAACGATTTTACGGGAAAATGCGTATTAAATGACATGCGATCAACGAATCGGGTTGCGATTCGGACTTTGAAAAGTAAATACTATCAACGATCCAAACGGGTCGGACTTGTAAATGACAGTATTTAAAGCAGTGTCAACGGAATCAAACGATCCGGAATCGTAAATGACGATCGACAAGCCAAACAGCTCGGAGTTGTAAATGACGATCGACAAGCCAAACGGCTCGGATTTGATAAATGACAGGAAGTAAATGACAATCAACGGATCAATCGATCCGGACTTTTAAATGACAAAAAGTAAAACGGAACGGGGTCGGAACGCCGTTTTAACCCGTGATTACTTCTCTTACGGGAAAAGAAGTGGATCGAGGGGCTAAAACGTATCGAACCCCGTTAGACGGAGGCGTCTACATTTCAGTAACGGCGTTCGAAACGGTTGTGGCGACTGGCGCGTAAACCGAGACGGAACGAGAGATTTAGAGAGAGGGAGTTATACCTATTGCTAGGGTCGACTCCTTTGGCTCGGAAGGTGTGTACGGGACACGGAAAGAGGCTCGAAAGGTTGTTTCGAAGTTGTAAGGGGCGTATTTGGTCGAAATACGAAGGTTTCACGCGAATCGAGGCAAACGGGAGCTCGGGAGGGGGTGAAACTGGCTTGGGCCGTATGAGAGGTGAGTTTTTGAGTGAATTTTTCTGTCTCCTTTGCCTTTGACAGCAACTTCTATTTATAGGTGAAAATTGCAGTAGAAGTCCGGACGGACTTGGACTGAATCCAGGGGGTTTTTGGGTATTTTGGAAATCTGGTGGACTTGTTGGCAATTTCAGGAAAAGTGCACAGGGAGTCCGGCCGGACTAGGCTTGCAAATCAAGGGTATTTTGGTCTTTTGACCTTGATTTGTGATTGACAAGTGACTAGAGGGAGGTGGCATGTAGGACACGTGTCCTGTGAGTCACCAGATTCATGGGAGTTCGTTCCCCGGTCCCGGTTTTGTCCGTTTTTTAAATAACAGTCCGAAAAATGTCCGAAACGTCCCCGGAAAGTGCCGGAAAGTGCATTTTTCAGGGAAAGCCATGCTTTTAACGTGTGATGACACGTGTCAAGTAGGCTTCGACGTTGGGATGCTCGGGGCAGTCCCAGGACGTCTTGATGGCTTGACAACAGGGAGTTTAACGAGTTCCGGTTAACCTGGAGCGGGCCAGTTAACGGATTTCGGTTAACTTTCTGACGGATTTGACGATCCGGATTTGGGTACTTACAGGAGGTCAAGTTACGTGTTGGGAAGAACCGAGAGTTCACCCAACACGCCTCGTCCGTAGACGAGTCTTTCAATTGTTCAACATCTCATTCATTCAAAAGTGTGTGCAACGTGTGTATGACAAGAATATGTATGAAATGCCTAATAGTGCTTTGTTTTATTACTCAACAAAGGGGAATACAACTTTGTAGGCCATTGACTCTGGGAGGCCACGTCCCACTTTACATCGAGGAACGAATACACATTACAACTGAAATTGATCAGCTGCAGACAGGTTACGTGTGTCGCGTGACACAGGACCTTGGAGGGTCAGTTGTGTCGCGTGACACATCGATGCCAGTCTGCATGGACCTTACAACTTGAAATCAGGAGCAACAGAGAATGAATTCAGATCCCAACAACAATATCCAAATAATCCAGAAATAATGAATCCACAATAGATTGACCAAGGGGATGTGGATATAGGGAGATCCACACTCCCTTGGCCAATAGGCAACAAATATCACGGAATCACATCACAAATACCAATCACATCCAATCAAAACAATTAAACAGAGAGATCGGCAGTTGGGACTTGATAATCGGGGATAGATAGAGTCTAATTATCAAGTCCGGGGAATAATTGCAACGAGACAAATAATGGTAAAATGCAAGATAGAGGTGAGGGAAGAAATTTGTTACCCTCGTAGTCCACAAATTCGATACCAAGTTAGGTATCGAATTCTTCAATCAGCTTCACGGAACAAGTTCGGGTTCAGCTTCCAGATTAGGCCATCTCCAGTACGTACGTTCCTTGGGCTCCAGAAATGGCTTGGACAGGGGAACGGTTGGCTGAGGGTCTGTAAACAGGGAGAGAGAAGGCAATCTGTTTTGGGGTAGAGAGGGATAGGCCGAGGTAATTGAGAGGGCTTGATTGGCGTTTGAGGAGCGGCGGTGGGCTTGGGATTGTGTTCGTGGTTTTTGGTACAGAGGGAATCGGAGGTCGTGGTTGTAACCGGAGAAGATGGTAGGGAGGTCGCCGGTTGATTGGGTTTTGATTGAGGGAGGAGTACGCCGGTTAGGGAGGAGATTAGGGAGAGTTTGGTTGTTTGAGTTTAGGTTGTCGCCGATTGGTTTTGAAGGGAAATTGGGAGAGGTTTGGATGAGGTTGAGGTAGCTTGGTTAGGGAGGTCGCCGGTGAGGAACAAGTTAGGTTGAGCGATTTGGCCGGAGGGAGAGAGGTTGGTTTGAGGAAGAAGAAGACGCAGAGGGTGATTGCGTTTAGAGAGAGGGAGAGGAGAGAGATCCGGATAGAGAGAGAAAGGGTGAGGTTGTGTGTGACTGTGTGTAATTGTGAGAGGCCTCCTTTTAAAAAATGAAGGCAAATTGATATTTATACTTAGATTTAGAAATTGGATTATTTGGTCACACGACCTAACGTATCCAATTTCCATGCCTCAAGTTGTCGCACGACTGGGAACGCCAATAACCGATTCTGGCGCCAAAACCAGATTCTGGAACATTCCGGGTTAATACCCAAAAGGTCCAAACTGATTAATTCCTTTTAGGTCCTTTTGTCCGGGAAAAAAATACTAAAATATACTTCCTTGGCGGGAAACTTATAAAAAGTTCCCGGAAGTCTCGAGACGGACCGGGAATTTACCAAAACGCCCTTAAATGCAATTTTATCACATTAAAATGCATCTGGAAAGGTTGCGAATTTGGATTGGCGTACTTACAGAGCCCCTCGGCAACGTCACTTTTGGAAAAAGTGAGGTTGTCGATAAAATAAGGCCCAATCCCAATGAGCACCAGGGGATAAGGTGACGGGCTAGAAGGGTGAGAAGGGGAAAAGATGGCTGGACCTTTCTGAGAAAGGATTCCTACGTATCCCTTGAACAAGGGAATCAAGCCAAATCGTAGTTCGGAATTACCAAAATTAAATTCATAAGCAAGAAAAGGGGTAGAGACGTATCTTCATACCTTTGCTGTGCTTACCTGTGGTTTCCTGTAGGATCGGGTATTACTGTGGTCGAATAGTTGCTTTCTTTCTCACCAGGTTGTAGCTGCCGGAGGGTCTCATGCTGCAACAGGTCTTTTTGTGGATGCCAGGGGTCTCATACCACTTCTCTTTTGCAGGGTAGTTGCCGGAGGGTCTCACACTACTGCTGCTTCTCTTCGTGGACGCCGGAGGGTCTCATACCACTTCTCTAATGCAGGGTAGTTGCCGGAGGGTCTCACACTACTGCTGCTTCTCTTCGTGGATGCCAGAGGGTCTCATACCACTTCTTCTTTTTCTTTGCTGGGATGAGCATAGCTGCGGGGGGTCTCACGCTATCTCTTTTCTGCTCTGTTGGGGATAAATGTAGCTGCCAGGGGTCTCACGCTACCTCTTCTGTTCTGTTCTTTGTCGTTGATAAGTATAGCTGCCAAGGGACTCACGCTATCTCTGCTTTTTTGTTCTTTGCTGATAACTATAGCTGCCAGGGGACTCACGCTATCTCCGCTTTTCTGTTCTTTGCTGATCTTTGTGGATGCCAAACGGACTCATACCACTTCTGCTTCTGTTGGGGATTAGGTGTAGCTGCCAAGGGACTCACGCTACTTCTTTTTCTCTGCTCTTTGTGGATGCCAAAGGGACTCATACTACTATGTCGGTGCAGGGTAGTTGCCAGGGGACTCACACTACTTCTTTCCTGCTCTTTGTGGATGCCAAAGGGACTCATACCACTTCTTTTGCTTTGTTGTTGATGAATGTCTCTGTTGATTGTCGCTTTTCTTTTGTGTCCTTAGCTTTTCTTGGGCAGCTGGGGACTCTGCTTCTTTCCTGTGCCTCGAGGCTACTGGTCTCTGGGAATTTGTTTATCAAGCCGGGGACTTTATTTTCTGGGGAATTGGCTTCTTTTCTTGAGATTGTGGGGCTGCTGGTCTTGTCGAGCTCTGTTTGGAGGCTGTCACAGATACACCTGCCCTTTTGCTTCTTTCTTTCTTCTCCAGTTTGGTCGGAGGGCCAGTCTTCGGGACTCAATTGATTATTGCACCTGCGAGGGTCTTAGGCCGTAACTGCTTGTTGGTAGGTAGCCGTCTAAGGTCTCAGGATACCATTGGTTCTGTTGAGGGATAGGTTGTGGCCTCTGTCACTTGTCGATGCTTGCTGGGTGGCCATTTGCAGGACGGTCTTTGCAATACAGGCTTCGAAGTTGTCGGGACCGGTGATCATTATTTCTTTGGATTCTGGGGCAGCTGGGGCTCTTTTCTTTGACAAGTATTGTTTGAGGGCTGAGGCTACCACTTGTTGACGTTTACTGGGGAGGTTGACAGATGCGGACTCTTTGCCTCGATTTATCATGCAAAATAAGCTTTGAAGTCGTCAGGACTTGGTGAGCCTTGTTGTCAGGATTCTATGGCAGCTGGGGCTCTTTTTTTTCTTTTCTTTCTTTGATAAGCACTGCTTGGGGGCTGAGGCAGCTAAGGCTCTTTCAGATGATGCTGGTGAGATCAGATGGCTGGACCTTTGGAGAAAGGTTTCCTACGTATCCCTTAAAAAGGGAATCAAGCCGGTCGTAGTTCTGGGCCTTACGAAGATAATAGAGGCGGAGTCTGCCACCTGCGGGGTTTGGAATCTCTGTCCAAGATTGTGATTCGAGGGGCAGTCCTCACGATCACATTACGATCACCTGATTATTGTACCCTGCGGGGGGAAAAAACAACACTCTAGACACTTTGCATTTTATTAGACTCTTGCTTATGCATTATTAGTCTTTCGTTGCACAAGTCCATCTCAGCTGGGGAGAATAGGGAAGTGAGGGTTTTGCACGGCTTGATGAGCAGATGTGTAGGTAGCCATTATGCTTATGAGGGATTGTGTATGGGACAAAAGGTGTTTATAATGAGGTGGACCCTCTCCCGTGAGGTAGGGAAAAATGTATGGCGCAGCTAGGCAAGTCGGGGACGCTCCTGGGGGTACTGTTGCAGCAAGTCCGTTGCTGGTGAAGACAAAGTATATCGCGCATTCGAGACAGCAAGCAGCAGAGGGGGGCAGAAAGCAATCCCTTGGCGAAGCCCCAGTTGACAGTGCAAAGCAAACTTAGAGGGAATCTGGTAAGGAGAGCCGGAGGGATATCTTAACCAAAGCCCCAGCTTGAGGCAATTCCATGCAGCTTCATCGCAGGCGGAGTCATCTTGTGGCCACAGAGGCAATTCATCATTTCAAACCACAGTCAATCAGTCACTAGACAAGACTCGGAAGTGTTTACGTGCAGGGGCACATCCTTCGAGGGTGGGAAATGAATCCTGAGTTCTGTGTGACACTCTCGCTTTAGGTTTGACTCTTTTGAGAGAGTATAAGCATCACAAGGTGTAGAAAAGTGTATAGAAGCCCCTGCTGACCGAAACGGTGTTTAGCTCTATCTTCCTATGATGTAGAAATAGAAGACTTGTCGAGACACTTGAAGACTTGTCTTATTCGTGATGATCACAAAGCTGCTTAAAACCTTTTATTGATGTTCGGGTTAGTCAACCGCCAAAGCTGATATGAGCAAATATTTTTTTATCAATCCTGAGGAGAAAGCCCACTGATATCGAGAATCGGAAGGATAGACAGTGTATGGGCATGGTCCTTGAAGAGACCGGATTTTTTGAGATTTATTTGTGATTTCGACCGGACCAAATTATGGTTGCCTACGTTCCCCTCCATAGGAGGAGCTCAGGTCGCCGTAGTTCGGGCTTATCCCGAATGAAAAGAATGAACGATGAAGTTCGGGGATGTGAGGACCTTCGAAGATTTTAAGAATTGAAAAATATGTCCTCTTAGAGTGTCGATGGGAGACACAGATGTGAAGCCCCCAGTGGGACATCCACGGCAGGTGTTTGTGGAGTAGAAATGAAATATGCTCACATACAACGTCGAATGAATGGACGGAATTTGCACAATCTTCGCTTGACAGTCCTTTGAGCCGGGATGGACTTGGCTCTGCTTTAAGCAATAATCTGTTTTAAGATCTCGACTAGAATTGGAATGAAACTGCTACCCGGTAGGAACTGCGACTGGGCTTCGGGATTTCGATCGGTCTTTGGGTGATTTAGGATATTATGACCTCTTATAACGAGAGGTCGGCTAGGCTTTTTGCTGGCTGAACCTCTAAAAATGAGAGGTTGGCTCTTGGGTATGTGTTTGGGATTTCTATGGTGGGGGAATCCATGATTGCATCTTTATTTCCTCTAAGAATGAGAGGTCAATCTTGGCTTTTGGTCAAGGTCAAAGGTAAGGGTAATGGGCATATCCTCTAAAATCGAGAGGACGGCTTGGGATTGGTTAGAGGTAATGGTGAGGGGACATCCGTGCTGTCTCTTTACTCACTTTGAGACTCCTCTTTGAGTAACGACCGGATCTTTTGACTTTCGCTTACGAGAGGATCGCTGGGGACTAGGCTCTCTTTCTTTTCATTTTTTTTTTTGTATTTTTTTTTTGTATTTTTTTTTTTTGTATTTTTGTCTCTCTCTTTTTTTTTCTTTTGAGAGGAGGATTTCAGCTAGTCCCCAGGATGGATCATTGCATTCGTCATTCTTGATCTTGGAGACGGTCACTCTTCTTTTGAATCACGGGAGCCTCAAGGATAGTCCCTCTTCTTCGGGTGATGGCTAAATGGGTTTCAAAATGTGCCGATCTTGAAATGAAAGGGTATTGTTTAGTGAGGGTAAGGTAATGGTTTTCCTAAGGGTGGAGGTTTCAACCGCAGTCCCTACCGGATGATCCGAACGAGATTGAATCTTCATTTGCTTTCTTAAGCTTACTCTGAGAAAGATCCGTGCAAATTCATCAAACAACGAGATTATGAAAGAGGTGTGAGCATATGGGACGCAAGATGGGGATATCAGTCGATTTTTTCGCTCCGATCAATTTAAACATTATCCATTTTAAAGCATTAGTCGGTGAGCAGCACAAGTGATCATTTGGAACAAGACCATTTCAATCGAGTGTAATGTAGGTGTACTAGTAATATCTCGAGTCTAGAAAGAAGAGAAATAAAGACTTTTATCACTGCAAAGCAAAATTGGTCCGACTTGGACTCGACAGACTCATGTCCGACAGCGGACATTCTAGACCCTACGAGGACTGATTGACTTCTTCAACAATGAGCATCGTTGCCATCGGTGCGGTGAGGACCCTTCTCGATCTTTCTGTCCTTCATAAGTCGCCCTCCTTATCTTTAGCAATCTGGGCAAGCACCCGGGCCTCTCGCTTGCGAGGAAGAATATCTTCAAGTGTAGCTCGCTTTCGATGGACACACCATTTGCACTCTGCTGCTGACCCATGGGATATGCACTTCCAGATTTGTGGGTCATAGTCTTCTCTGCACCGAGCATTTTGGATTCCGCATCAGATGGACGACTGCTCGGGCACTTAGACTGCTGCCGCCTCATGAATATGGACCACTGAGCGCCGGGAACAAGAGCGTACACCCAACTTGCCGTAACCTTTGCAAAGGTGAAGAGGTAAGAGCGTGTATAAGGATGAGGATATAGAATTTTGAGGAGGTACGGGAGAGGGAAGAATACGGAAGGAGACGGACTCGTGCAACACTTATTAATCTTCAAGTAGAAATCGGTGTTTTAAGTCCTAAAGACGGTTGGAAAAGGATAATCCTTTATTTCACGCAAATCTAGATCTCGGGGGAACCCTAGGACACATCATCCACAAATACACCAAATGCGTTGTTTCAAAATTAATAATAGGCGATAGTACCTAATCAAAAACCGAAGCATTTATGGGACGAACGAGCAGCCCCAATTTCTAGAGAAATTTGGGCAGCATAACGGGTATTCCTGAAGAATTTCAAGGAAAATCCGGCATGACCTCTCGTCGGCACACGTTGACAAAGCGACATGATCTCTCGTTAGAACATGCCGCGGGAGCGACATGTCCTCTCGTGAAACCATGTTGCGATGGCAACATGCCCACACGTGCTATGGTTTGGAGAAGATACGAAAGTCTATTAAAAATTTTGAAGCAATTCATTTTAGTGTATTTGAAAAATGTCGTGTCAAAAACCAACCATTTTGGGTGAGGTTTAAATGTGTGGCGCCACCTATAATGCACTAGGGGTATGGGTTTGACATTAGGCGCTCAAGCGTAGGCGAATTTTATGGCCGTTCGCGATGCCGTCAATCGCACCCGAGGGTTCTAGATCTACGTGAAGTAGTGTGCGGGATGGCTATGTTCCTTTATTTGCAAAAATGATTTTTTTTTATTATTTTTTATTTTTTATTTTTTTGTTTATTTTTTTTTATTTAAAAAGCGGTGATAACGGAAAATAAAACACACACCCACACCCACAGAGATACAATAATCAGATGATCAGGATATAATCCCAAGGAATGCCCCACAATCACAAATTGTATCAAAATTCGAAGCCCTGCAGAATGGCACCTTCTGTCGCGGGACATAGGACATGAAGGTCAGTTGTGTCGCGTGACAGAAGGAAGCAAATATCCAGAATCTAAAGCGGCAACAGCCCCAGCCTCAAGCACCAAAGAAATATCTCAAGCCCCAGCATCAGCAACACAATCAACAAGGATGGGGCACAATAGGGGAAAAGAATAAAGCAAAGCACGTAAAATGCATTTAAACACATAAAATGTCACACAACAAAGCACACACAAATGAATTGAATGAATGTTGAACAAGCACGAAAGTCTAACCCACTTTTGAAAAACAAGTTTCAAGTCCCCAGCGGAGTCGCCACTGAATGTACGCTCGCCGAAAAAATAGGAATAAGGAGTCGCCACGCCATTTTAAGAGGAAACATTGAAAACCTTTTTGTTTAGAGAAAATGGGTTCGGGGGTCAAGTTACGTGTTGGGAAGAACCGAGAGTTCACCCAACACACCTCGTCCGTAGACGAGTCTTTCAATTGTTCAACATCTCATTCATTCAAAAGTGTGTGCAACGTGTGTATGACAAGAATATGTATGAAATGCATAATAGTGCTTTGTTTTATTACTCAACTAAGGGGAATACAACTTTGTAGGCCATTGACTCTGGGAGGCCACGTCCCACTTTACATCGAGGAACGAATACACATTACAACTGAAATTGATCAGCTGCAGACAGGTTACGTGTGTCGCGTGACACAGGACCTTGGAGGGTCAGTTGTGTCGCGTGACACATCGATGCCAGTCTGCATGGACCTTACAACTTGAAATCAGGAGCAACAGAGAATGAATTCAGATCCCAACAACAATATCCAAATAATCCAGAAACAATGAATCCACAATAGATTGACCAAGGGGATGTGGATATAGGGAGATCCACACTCCCTTGGCCAATAGGCAACAAATATCACGGAATCACATCACAAATACCAATCACATCCAATCAAAACAATTAAACAGAGAGATCGGCAGTTGGGACTTGATAATCGGGGACAGATAGAGTCTAATTATCAAGTCCGGGGAATAATTGCAACGAGACAAATAATGGTAAAATGCAAGATAGAGGTGAGGGAAGAAATTTGTTACCCTCGTAGTCCACAAATTCGATACCAAGTTAGGTATCGAATTCTTCAATCAGCTTCACGGAACATGTTCGGGTTCAGCTTCCAGATTAGGCCATCTCCAGTACGTACGTTGCTTGGGCTCCAGAAATGGCTTGGACAGAGGAACGGTTGGCTGAGGGTCTATAAACAGGGAGAGAGAAGGCAATCTGTTTTGGGGTAGAGAGGGATAGGCCGAGGTAATTGAGAGGGCTTGATTGGCGTTTGAGGAGCGGCGGTGGGCTTGGGATTGTGTTCGTGGTTTTTGGTATAGAGGGAATCGGAGGTCGTGGTTGTAACCGGAGAAGATGGTGGGGAGGTCGCCAGTTGATTGGGTTTTGATTGAGGGAGGAGTACGCCGGTTAGGGAGGAGATTAGGGAGAGTTTGGTTGTTTGAGTTTAGGTTGTCGCCTACTGGTTTTGAAGGGAAATTGGGAGAGGTTTGGATGAGGTTGAGGTAGCTTGGTTAGGGAGGTCACCGATGAGGAACAAGTTAGGTTGAGGGATTTGGCCGGAGGGAGAGAGGTTGGTTTGAGGAAGAAGAAGACGCAGAGGGTGATTGCGTTTAGAGAGAGGGAGAGGAGAGAGATCCGGATAGAGAGAGAAAGGGTGAGGTTGTGTGTGACTGTGTGTAATTGTGAGAGGCCTCCTTTTACAAAATGAAGGCAAATTGATATTTATACTTAGATTTGGAAATTGGATTATTTGGTCGCACGACCTAACGTATCCAATTTCCATGCCTCAAGTTGTCGCACGACTGGGAACGCCAATAACCGATTCTGGCACCAAAACCAGATTCTGGAACATTCCGGGTTAATACCCAAAAGGTCCAAACTGATTAATTCCTTTTAGGTCCTTTTGTTCGGGAAAAAATACTAAAATATACTTCCTTCGCGGGAAACATATAAAAAGTTCCCGGAAGTCTCGGGACGGACCGGGAATTTACCAAAACGACCTTAAATGCAATTTTATCACATTAAAATGCATCTGGAAAGGTTGCGAATTTGGATTGGCGTACTTACACGGACTGCATGGGGAAAATTGTATGTATAATTATGAAATTTATGTGCAATATGTGCCGTGTTTTGTGACGGGTTACATGTAAAAATTATGTGCATTATGTGCCGTGTTTTGTGACGGGTTATATGTGCCTTGCTTTTCTTTTGGTGTTTGGTACTTGTGATTGACGTACCTTTGCTGTGTTTACCTGCAGGATGAGGGGCTCTTGGCTGGGAAGGCCAAGAAGATGAAGACTCGGGGATCGCTCGTGGCTGTTGTTGAGCTGTGGCGGCAGATGTCGGATTTTTCTGTGGATGGCAGGCCGAGCCCCAGGAGGCTGGTCTATGCTTCTGGCCTGGGTGTGTTTGTAGAGAACCTGGCTGGGGTTTCTGACACGAGGAAGAACAAGAGCATCTTCCTTGGCCTTTCTGAGTATTGGTGGGATACCACCCACACCTTCCATCTGAGTTGGGGAGAGGTGACAGTGACGCCTACCGATTTTGCTGCGATTACCGGGATTTCCTTTAAAGGAGGGCCCGTGCGATGGAGAGATAGGATAGCTGAGGATGTGTTGACTGAGCTGCTGGGCTTTACACCTGTTCCTCGCAGGGGTCTTGGTATGTTGTATAGTGATGTTGAGTTGAGGATCACGGCCAGCATTGGGGCCTATGTTCGGGGTACCGGCCAGGTGAATGCGGAGCAGCTGGCACGCTCCTTTTTGTGGTTTGCACTTTCTGAGACTTTGTTCTCGAACCACTCGACCACGGCTCCTTTTGCTCTGTTGGAGAGCTTGATTGATTTGAGGAGGGTTTGTGATATTTCTTGGGGCGAGGCAGGCTTGGCCGAGCTCTACTTCTCTTTGGACCGGTTTAGCAGGGGTGTGGCCAGTTCTTTGGCCTGTTTTGACTTTGCTTTGGAGGTATGAGTTTATTGCTGTTTTTGATTTAGCAACTTGTCGTTTCTCTGCTTTCTTTTGCACTGAGCCCTTTTCTGCTTTTGTCGCAGGTGTGGTTCTATGAGATTTTTCAGTGCTTCCCGTGGGATAGAGATCCTGGGGCTATAGCTGCGTATCCTGCTATGCTAGGCTGGGCTCGTACGGCTAGGAGGAGGAGGACCAACAGGGGTAAGCTCACCATCGCCTACGAGGATGTGCAGGATCGTCTGGAGAGAGGTAGCCCGAAGGGGTTTATTTTGTTCCCGTGGGCTCGGTATGAGGGTGATGAGTTTGAGGGGGCTCCGGTGGTGACAGCGCGAAGATCTTTGCGGGGCCCGACTTGTGACGTCATGTATCCGGGGAGTGGGTCTTACGCGGCAGCATGGCCCAGGTGTGCTTCCCGTGGCTCCGAGGGACCCTCCTTTTGGGATGCTTGATTCTCGGGATATGGATGTGTTAGACTTTGAGAGGTACCTTGGCGGTGTGGGTGCCGAGGAGTTTATTTTGTATGGAGAGGAGTACGGGGCCTTCGTGAGGAGGAAGTTGAGGACGCCACAGGTCTTGGCGAGGGAGAGGGAGGCTGGTCCGCAGGTTCCCCCAGAGGTTCCGATGCCGGGGCCGGATTTCACGTATGTCCGTGGGGACTCATCGAGGAGGAGGGTGTGCATGCCGTTCTGGCGAGCTCTGCTGCATACCGAGTGGATCCTGATAGATCGGTGAGTGTGCTTACTCTTTTCCATCTTGGCATCTTTTCTGTATTTTTCTCTTTTTGTTGTTAAGTATAACTGTATTGTTGAGCGTTTCTTTGGCTCCTTGTTTGTGCAGGTCCCGGGGAGAGCCTATGACATGCTGACTCGCCGTTATGTGGCGATGAGATCCTTTGCGAAGAAGATGGCGTCGAAGATGTCCTGCCGGTCTTCGCGTCGTGTGCCGGCGTACACGCCGATGCCTTCGAGGCATTCTATAGATGTTCCTCCACCTAGAGCCGAGCCGGAGCCACAGCAGGAGGGACCTTCGCGGGGGCAGCATAGCATGGAGGCAGGGACGTCTTCGGGAGCTTCGAGGCAGCAGCCCTTTTATCAGTTCTTCCCTCCGCAGGATGCACAGGGTGAGGGATCGTCAGAGCCTTCTTTCTTTGATCCCTTCGTCGGATTTGATCCTTCTGATTATTTTGAGTGGCAGCCTCCGGAGGGGGCTCGGTACTCTGACGACGAGGACGTGACGGGCGAGTTCACCGGGATGCCCGACTTCTCTCTGGAGGACCTTGGCGAGGATGATGATGCTGAGGAGTCTGATTAGTATTCATTTGCTTTCCCTCTTTCCATATCTTCTCTTTTTTTTTCTTTTCAACAGACATTAGTACCTGTAATAAAACACTCGTATTTGCATGGCAACAGCATTTTATTTTAAGATGTAATGTCGTTTTGTGATTCCCGGGAATTGTCCTAGGAATTGTTGCTAGCTTTTTATTTTATTTTGTGCATGCCACGTGAGCTGAGGGTGCGTTTGTGGATAGTGTATGCTTGCCGGAAATGGTTTTGGCCAGTGTTTGGGCAATTTAGAGCAAGGTCCTGCTGGGGACAGTGGTTGTTGTACTGTTTGCTGGGGAAATGGGTTCTGATTGCAAAGAGGTCCGTACGGACAGACCTACATTGCAAAGAGGTCCGTACGGACCATCTTTGCTTTTTGGGAGGACATAAATGCTTTCCAGTGTCTGGACTTTCCCCCATTCCCCATTTGCAGCCATTTTCGAGCTTTCTTCCCCATTTTCTCTAGGAACCTCCATTTTTGCCATGGATTCTTCGTATGTTCCAAAAATTTTGTCGAGGCTTTCGCAGGAGAGGCAAGCACACTTCCTTGAGCAGCTGAAAACGTGGATGAGACGCCGTATGAGGCATCAGAGACAGGCTTTCGAGGTAAGGTTTCATCTTTGCTCGATTTGGTCTTTTAAGGAATTGGTTCCTGATTGGGAGTTGTTGCGGGCTGCCGCGAAGTTCTGGGATGTTAGGAGGCATGTGTATTGCTTCTCTTACAACGAACTAGTGCCCACTTTTGAGGATTTTCGGGCTTTGATTGGAGGACCGGAGGTGGAGGCCATCTCGCTTCCTTTGATTGGTGGTGCTGCCTTGAGCGTGAAGCTTGCAGGTTTCCTTCGGACTTCGTTGGAAGAAGTGCAGGGCATGATCCTTGATTCGGGTCATATTGACATTTCTGCGCTGCCGGAGCTGTTCATGGTTGATGATGAGAGTGAGGTTTCTTGGGATGCATTTACCTTGTGCGTGATAGCGACGCTCTTCATGGT
Organism: Adenophora triphylla var. japonica; assembly: GCA_022495995.1. Taxonomy (NCBI): domain Eukaryota; kingdom Viridiplantae; phylum Streptophyta; class Magnoliopsida; order Asterales; family Campanulaceae; genus Adenophora; species Adenophora triphylla. The sequence continues at coordinate 37,574 of JAFEMH010002970.1, read as the reverse complement.
CAGCTCCCTTGGCATTTGTGATGGCGCTTTGCTTGATGTGGTTGGGCACTGCAGAGCTGGAGAGGATATTGTCCCGTTGGTCTTTGGGAGACTCTTCATGGTATTGACCGTCAGCGGCACGGGGATCGGTTCATGAGAGGGGGAAGCCCCGCTTTGCTCACCTTGTGGCTACGAGAGAGACTTCAGGCCATGCCCGAGGCTCCGACGTCGTTTAGTCCGTGGTCATTTTCTCAACGACCTCTTGTGTTGGATATGGATCAGTCCGCCTGGGAGAGATGGATGGCACAGCTTGGTACGCATCAGATTCGCTGGTGGGTTCCGTGGGGATTGAGACTAGGAGGGTCTTTCAGGAAGGGTCCTATGTCGTCAGAGTGCCAGGTTTGTCTTGGTCCTCCTTCTATATTCCGTCGCTTGTTTCCCGGCAGTTTGGGATGAAGCAGGAGCCTTTGTTGGGCTGGGATGACCTTGCTACTGCGGAGATAGTTCCTCTTTGTATGGCAGCTTCAGGTGCTTTCTTGTGTTTTCTGAGGGTATGGAAGTATTCCGCTTTCCCTCCTGTGGTGCTCCTTAGACGTCGGGAGAGTGTCGTATTGACGACTCAGTACTTGGCATGGTATGAGCAACGTGTGGGGCAGTCCCAAGTGGCTTTGGAGAGCGAGCGTGGAGCTATTCTGCAGGACATTTGCCGTAGTAGCTATTTCCTTAGGAGTGTCGAAGCCTGGTCTGACCCTTTGGATGTGACGGGAGACACTTTATTTGACTACGAGACTAGAGTTGACCGACTGACGGGGAGAGGTCCTCTTTTGCAGACTCGCAGGGAGGAGATCCGAGCCGAAGCACGGGCGAATGAAGCCACGAGAGAGCTGGATTGTTTGACTCTACGGGGAGGACCCAGATCTCGGGCTGAGAGACGCAGAGTTGGTTCACGTGGAGCGAAAGAAGACTCGCCGGGGACGAGGGAAGAAAGGGAAGAATGGCGAGGGGACAAGCGCAGAAGGCGCGGAATGACCTCCTAGGTATCCATTCATTGCATTGCAAACACATTATTTGTTAAATGTATTAAGCTGTCTTTTAGCATGTTGTGAACTTGAGAGTAGACCGTGCTTGAACTCATCAAGAAATGTTGTAACTGTTAGTGATTTGTGATTTACTTTTAAAGCTTTGTCGAGACGCAAGATCTCTTGTTTGCTTTTGTGTTTTTTGTGAACCTTGGCGGCGTCTGTCTTTGGACTTTTACATTTGCATTTGCGGAGGCCGAAACGGCACAGGCCCCCGACGGCAATCCCCTTTGCTTGGGCTCTGTGTTCGGGAGGTTAAATGATCCCCTGACAGGTTGTTTTGACGGTCTTTTCCGTAGCTTCCTTGCCTCTTGTTGGCGTCGGGCATCTTGACCTCATTTTTTTTGTAGCTTCTGCTTGAGCTTCTTTTGTTTTGTTTTGTTTTTTTTTTTTTTGTGAGCCCTTGCTCGAGCTCTTTTTTTTTTTGTGAGCCCTTGCTCGAGCTCTTTTTTTATTTTTTGTGAGCCCTTGCTCGAGCTCATTTTTTTTCGAAGCGCGTGAAGGCGAAGATAAGCCCCAGCTTGGAAAGCGATCATGAGTCGATCGTTTGATCTTGAGTGACCTTTGGATGTCCTTTGATGTTGCCGCCATTGTTTGACTTGGTCAAGGTGATGGTGGGGGCATGCTCCTGGAAAGTGTGTAGTTTGATGGAGGTCTTGATCGACATTCAAACTTTTGACTTTTTTGTGTATTTTTAGACCGGACCAATTAAGGTTGCCTATGTTCCCTCGAACTAGAGGGCTCAGGTCTGCGTAGTTCGACACTACATGGAGTGCCAAGAGATGCACAGTTGTTCTTCTTTAGGCGAAGTATCTGCGAAGCTTGCTTCCGTTGACTGGATTCATGAAGGGATTGCCGTCTAGGTCTGTCAGCTTCATGGCTTCTCCGGAGAAGATCTTTTGAACCACGAAAGGGCCGATCCACGTTGGTTCCCATTTTCCCAGTGGGTTGGTTCGAGTGGGAGGCTTTTCTTTGAGTACAAGTGAAATAGCCCGGATCCGAGCAGGCCTCGCGGCCCCGGCATCTGGCATCTTTCGCGTTGGAGGTGTCTCGCCGTTTGTTTTCGCATTTGTAGAGTCGCCACGCCGTTTTTATTAAGCCCAAAACATTGGAAAAGGGCATCAGTTTAAAGATAATTTTAAACTGTTTTTGTGTGATGAGATTTTGAGTTCGGAGGTCAGATGACTCCCCGGGAAGAGAATATTAGAATATTAGAGCTCACCCGAGTAGCCTCGTAAAACGAGTCTTTCGGATACCCCTAATATCCTTTAAATGTTGTGTGTGTGTGTGTGTGTGCTTTTAAAAATGCATGCTGTATCGGATGTCTACATTGTATGCTATGTATGGAAATGTATTGAAATAGTATAGGAAGGAAGCCTTACCAATGTTGGTTTGTGTCTGTCTTCCGCTGGGGAATGGTGTTTGAGGTCGGAGTAGCGTTCCGGTATGGATCGGGATTGCTTCGGGAGGGACCGGTTGTCTGCGGGCAGAGTTTCGGCGTGAGTTGAGGTTGTAGGCTGCGTTCGGGCAGAGTTTCGGCGTGCGTGGGGATCGTCGGGATCACTCGGGCAGAGGTTCGGCGTGCGTTGTGGTGGCAGGAGTCACTCGGGCAGAGTTTCGGCGTGGTTTGGGATCGTCGGTTTGACTCGGAAAGAGCCGGGACACCGTGGAAAGACCAGGCAAGGCCTCGGAGTACCACGAGGGGCCTCAGAGTACCTCGAGAGTGCCTCGGGGCAGCGCGGGAGCGTCTCGGGAGCGCTCGGGGAGGCTTCGGAGCACCACAAGGGAGCTCGGAAGGCCTCGGAAGGATCCGAAAGGGGCCGGGAGTGCCTCGAGAGGACTTAGAGGGAGCCGGAAGGCTAAGGGAGGAAGAGAGAAGAGGGAGGTGTGTGAAAATGAGGAGGGGAAGCCCTCTATTTATAGTAAAAATTTCGGAGCAAAGAGGTCCGTACGGACCTTCTTGGTTATCCGAGAATTTTGGATTTCCTCGATTTGAGGAATGCGCAATGATGGAGAATATTACGGAATGATGGTGTTCCATGAGCAATAAGGTCCGTACGGACCATCTTGCATGCAAAGAGGTCCGTACGGACCAACTCTGAGGAAGTAATCATTTTCCCGGGATTTGAGGGAATATTGTGGACTTTAAGGGGATTCGGTAATCATTGAAACAAAGAGGTCCGTACGGACCTTAATTGCTTTTACGATTTCTGAAAATTCCCAAAAGGTCCTTTTGTCCCTTTTATCCCGAGAAAGGCTCCTCCCTTGGTTTGGTTGGGGGTTTGAGAGGGTTTTGAGAGGGTTTTGAGTGAGAGAGGTCTACGAGGCTGCGTGGATGAGTCTGCGGTGTTTCCGTGTGTTTGAAAGGGGGTGATCCAGATTGGGGTACTTACGAAGCCCCTCGACGATGTCACTTATGAAAGAAGTGGGGTCGCCGATAAGATAAGGGTCCTAATCTGGATCGCGTCTTTGGGAGAGGAAGTGGCCGTGAGGGTCAATGTGAGGACGTGGTGGTGTCCTTTTGTGTGACCGTTTAGGTCAATAGAGTGAACCTGTGATAGGATTCCTACGTATCCACAGCGGGAATCAAGCACAGTCGTAGTTCGGGTGTGGGGTGAGTGTTTTGTGAATGCGGGCGTGGTGGTGCCACGAAGTGTTGTGTGACCGCCGAGAGTCGGTGGTAGGGACGTGGTGGTGTCTGGGTGACCGCATAGGTCGATGGGCTGGAACCTGTGATAGGATTCCTACGTATCCACGGCGGGAATCAAGCACAGTCGTAGTTCGGAGGTCGTGAATTTGTGAGTGCGGGCGTGGTGGTGCCACTGAAGTGTTGTGTGACCGCCGAGGTCGGTGGTAAGGACGTGGTGGTGTCTGGGATGTGGTGACCGCCGAGGTCAATTGTAGAGGACGTGGTGGTGTCTGGGTGACCGCATAGGTCGATGGCTGGACCTGTGATAGGATTCCTACGTATCCACTGGCGGGAATCAAGCACAGTCGTAGTTCGAGGTCGTGAATTTGTGAGTGCGGGCGTGGTGGTGCCCTGAAGTGTTGTGTGACCGCCGAGGTCAATTGTGAGGACGTGGTGGTGTCTGGGATGGAAATTTTACGATTTTCCTAATCGGGTGGTTTAAGGCCTTAGGGCCGGAGATAGAGTGAGGACTTGAATCGTCTTCGATTGCGGTTGGTGCCACGTTTGGAGGACTTTGAATCGTCATCTGCGGCGGTTTTGGTGCCACGCGGGAGGACTTTGAATCGTCTTCGGTTGCGGTTGGTGCCACGGGAGGACTTTGAATCGTCTTCGTTGCGGTTGGTGCCACGGCCGGAGGACTTTGAATCGTCTTACGCGGCGGTTGGTGCCACGGCCCAGAGGACTTTGAATCGTCTTACGGCGGCGGTTGGTGCCACGGCGGAGGACTTTGAATCGTCATAGCGGCGGTTTGATGTAATGCGCGAGACTTTGAATCGTCTTCTAGCCCTTGATTTGATGTAATGCGAGGACTTTGGATCGTCTTCTAGCCGCTGATTTGATGTAATGCGCGAGACTTTGAATCGTCTTCTAGCCGCAGTTTGATGTAATGCGCGAGACTTTGAATCGTCTTCTAGCCGCAGTTTGATGTAATGCGCGAGGACTTTGAATCGTCTTCTAGCCGCGATTGTGGAGGCATGGCTGCCTTGTGCTTCGAGAGGCGTAGATGCCTTTGTGTTTTTGCATGTTGAGTAGAAGGTTGGACTTACGATGGCTGCCGGTGCTTATTGCCGTTGAAGTGGGCAAGGATGACGGTCGGTGATTGCTTCACCATTTGGCGTTTTGGAGGCGCTTCGTGCCTTGGTACTTGTACTTGGAGGTGTTGGCACCTTCTTGTGCTTGTGTTGCCGTTGAGTGGGCAAGGATGATGGCAGTCTTTGAGGATTTGCGATCTGTATGACTTCCCTTTCGACTTGTTGGGAGGAGCTCGGGCTTACTTTGATGGCGGTGCTTGCGCCTGCCGTTGAAGTGGGCGAGATTCGGGCTTACATCGGCTGCCGGTGCTTGAATTGCTTTGGGGATGCGTGACCTTGTAGGGCCCTTTTACATTGGGAAGATGACTTCGGACCTCTTTTGAGGAGCCAGTGGTTGAAGTTGTCGTTGAGCGTTTGGAGCGTCTTGTGCCTTGATATTTGTCTTTGGAGGAGTGTTGGCTCTTTCTTGAATTGCCGTCGGGTGTCTTGGGCGTCTCGTGCCTTGGGATTCGTCTTTGGGAGAGTGTAGGCTCCTTCTTGGAGTGCCGTTGAGCGGGCGGTGGTTGAATTGCCGTTAGAGTGGGCGAGACCGGTCTTACGATGATGGCCGGTGGTTGAATTGCCGTTGAAGGGCGAGACCGGTCTTACGATGACGGCCGGGGATTGAATTGCCGTTAGGAGTGGGCGAGACCGGGCTTACGTTGACGGCCGGTGGTTGATTTGCCGTTGAAGTGGCGAGACCGGTCTTACGTGGCGACGGCGGGATTGAATTGCCGTTGGAGTGGGCGAGGACCGGGCTTACGTTGACGGTCGGTGGTTGAATTGCCGTTGAAGGGGGCGAGGACCGGTCTTACGATGACGGCCGGTGGTTGAATTGCCGTTGAAGGGGGCGAGGACCGGTCTTACGATGACGGCCGGGGATTGAATTGCCGTTGAAGTGGGCGAGGACCGGTCTTACGTTGACGGCAGTGGTTGAATTACCGTTGGAGTGGCGAGACCGGTCTTACGGCGGCCAGTGGTTGATTTGCCGTTAAGTGGCGAGACCGGTCTTACGGCGATGGCCGGGATTGAATTGCCGTTAGGTGGCGAGAGGACCGGGCTTACGTTGACGGTCGGTGGTTGAATTGCCGTTGAAGGCGGGGACCGGTCTTACGATGACGGCGGTGGTTGAATTGCCGTTGAAGGGCGAGACCGGTGCTTACGATGACGGCCGGTGGTTGAATTGCCGTTGGAGTGGCGAGGACCGGTCTTACGTTGGCGGCCGGTGGTTGAATTGCCGTTGAAGTGGCGAGACCGGTCATACACCGACGGCGGTGGTTGAATTGCCGTTGGAGTGGCGAGAGCTCGGAGCTTTGGCGCTAGGGGATTGAGTGCCGTTGAAGTGGCGAGAGACCGGTCTTACGGCTGGCCGGTGGATTGAATTGCCGTTGAAGTGGCGAGACCGGTCTTACTGTGACGGCCGGTGGTTGAATTACCGTTGAAGTGGCGAGACCGGGTCTTACGGCCCAGCGGCCGGTGGTTGAGTGCCGTTGAAGTGGCGAGACCGGTCTTACGGCGACGGCGGTGGTTGAATTGCCGTTAGAGTGGCGAGGACCGGTCTTACGGCCCGATGGCCGGTGGTAGTGCCGTTGAAGTGGGCGAGACCGGTCTTACGCCGATGGCAGTGGTTGAATTGCCGTTGGAGTGGGCGAGACCGGTCTTCTGGCCCGATGGCCGGTGGTTGGTTTGCCGTTAGAGTGAGGCGAGACCGGTCTTACGCCGATGGCGGTGGTTGAATTGCCGTTGGAGTGGGCGGGGACGGTCTTACGGCGATGGCCGGTGGTTGAATTGTCGTTAGAGTGGCGAGATCGGGCTTATGCGGCTAAGGGGATATGGATGTGCTTGACTTCGAGAGAGTACCTTGGCGGTGTCGGTGCCGGAGTTCATTTATACGGAGAGGAGTACGGGGCCTTCGTGAGGAGGAAGGCGGGGCCGCCGCAGTCTTGCGCGGGAGAGAGAGGCGCCCGCGAGGCTCCTCCGAGAGGTTCCGATGCGGGGACGGATTTCACGTACGTCCGCGAGGGACGGGTCGAGAGGAGGGTGTGCATGCCGTTCGGGCGAGCTCTGCTTGCATGCAGTGGATCCCAGACAGATCGGTGAGTGTCTTGACTCTTTTCCATCTTGGCATCTTTTACGCATTTTTCTTTTTGTTGTTGAGTATAAGCGCATTTGATGAGCGTTTCCTTGGGCGCTTGTTGGTGCGGAGTCCCGGGAGAGCCTATGATATGCGGCTTCGCCGTTACGTGGCGATGCGCTCCTTCGCTAAGAAGATGGCGTCGAAGGTGTCTGCCGGTCTTCGCGTCGTGTGCCGGCGTACGAGCCTATGCCTTGAGCGTGCAGCAGACGTTCCTCCGCCTAGAGCCAGGCCGGGAGCCGCGGCGGAGGGACCTTTGAGGCGGCATAGCATGGATGCGGGACATCTTCGGGAGGCTGCGGGGGCCTTCGAGGAGCGGCCCTTTTATCGGTTCATGCCTCGCGCGGCGCGCGGGGTGAGGGTTCCTCGAGCCTTCTTTCTTTGATCCTTTCGCCGGATTTGATCCTTCGAGTACTTTTCGTAGGAGCCTCCGTGAGTGCTCGGTATTCGACGACGAGGATGTGACGGGCGAGTTATTTGGGGATGCCCGACTTTTCTTTGGAGGATCTTGGCGAGGATGATGATGCTGAGGATTCTGAGTAGTATTCATTTGCTTTCCCTCTTTTCATATCCCTCTTTTTTTTTTGTTTAGCAACAGACATTTATTGGTACCTGTAATAAAACACATGTATTTGCATGGCAAACAGTATTTTATTTTAAGATGTAATGTCATTTTTTTTTTTGTGATTCCCGGGATTTGTCCTAGAAATTTTTCCTATTATTATTTTTTTATTTTTGGTACATGCCACGTGAGCTGAGAGTGTGTTTGTGGGTAGTGTTTGTTTGCCGGGAATGGCTTTGGTCAGTGTTTGGGCAGTTTGGAGCAAGGTTCTGCTGAGGACAGTGGTTTTATCTTGTTTTTACAGGGAAATGGGTTACTGTTTGCAAGGAGTGCAGTACGGACATACTTAGCATGCAAAAGAGGTCCGTACGGACCAACCTTGCTTTTGGGAAGGACATAAATGCTTTCCAGTGCCTGGTTCTTCCTCATTTCCCCATTTGCAGCCATTTTCGAGCTTTCTTCCCCATTTTCTCTAGGAACCTCCATTTTTGCCATGGATTCTTCGTACGTCCCTAGAATTTTGCCGAGGCTTTCGCAGGAGAGGCAAGCACACTTCCTTGAGCAGTTGAAAACGTGGATGCGGCGCCGTATGAGGCATCAGAGACGGGCTTTCGAGGTAAGGTTTCGTCTTTGCTCGGTTTGGTCTTTTAAGGAGTTGGTTCCTGATTGGGATTTGTTGCGGGCTGCCGCGAAGTTACAGGATGTTAGGAGGCACGTGTCTTGTTTCTCCTACAATGAAATGGTGCCCTCTTTTGAGGATTTTCGGGCTTTGATTGGAGGACCGGAGGTGGAGGCCATCTCGCTTCCTTTGGTTGGTGGTCTTTGCGGTGAGCGTGAAGCTTGCGAGACTTTCTTCGTGCTTCGTTGGAAGAAGTGCGGGGCATGATCCTTGATTTGGGTCATATCGACATTTACGAGCTGCCGGAGCGGTTCATGGTTGATGATGAGTGACGTCTCTTGGGATGTATTTGCCTTGTGCGTGATGGCGACAGCTTTTACAGTCGGTTCCCTTGGCATTTGTGATGGCGCTTTGCTAGATGTGGTAGGGCGCTGCGGAGTGGAGAGGATATTGTCCCGTTGGTCTTTGGGGAGACTCTTCATGGTATCGGCCGTGCAGCGGCCCAGGGATCGTTTTATGAGAGGGGAAGCCCCGCTTTGCTCACCTTGTAGGCTGCGAGAGAGACTTCGAGGCCATGCCCGAGGCTCAGCGTCGTTTAGCCCGTGGTCATTTGCTCAGCGACCTCTTGTGTTGGATATGGATCGATCCGCTGGGAGAGATGGATGGCACGGCTTAGTACGCATCGAGATCCGTTGGTGGGTTCCGCTTGGAGGATTGAGACCGGGAGGATCTTGCGGGAAGGGTCCTACGTTGTCGAGTTCCCGGGTTTGTCTTGGTCCTCCTTCTATATTCCGTCGCTTGTTTCCGGCGGTTTGGGATGAAGCGAGAGCCTTTGTTGGTGCAGGATGACCTTGCTACTGCGGAGGTAGTTCCTCTTTGTATGGCGGCTTCAGTGCCTTCTTGTATTTTACGAGGGTATGGAAGTATTACGCTTTCCCTCTGTGGTACTCCTTAGACGTCGGGGAGCGTTGTATTGACGGCTCGGTATACGGCTTTAGTATGAGCGGCGTGTTGGGCGATCCCAAGTGGTCTTGGAGAGCGAGGCGTGCGGCGGTGCAGGACCCGGTTGCCGTAGCGGCTATTGCCTTAGGAGTGCCGAAGCACAGTGGTCGACCCTTTGGATGTGACGGGAGACACTTTGTTTGACTACGAGACTAGAGTTGACCGGCGACGGGGAGAGGTCCTCTTTTACGGACTCGCGAGGAGGAGATCCGAGCCGAAGCACGGGCGAACGAAGCCACGAGAGCTCTTGGATTGTTTGACTCTACGGGGAGGACCCCGGATCTCGGAGGCGAGAGACGCGAGTTGGTTCACGTGAAGCGAAAGAATACTCGCGGGGACGAGGAAGAAAGGAAAGAATGGCGAGGGACAAGCGCAGATGGCGCGGAATGACCTCCTAGGTATCCATTCATTGCATTGCAAACACATTATTAGTTAAATGTATTAAGCTGTCTTTTAGCATGTTGTGAACTTGAGAGTAGACCGTGCTTGAACTCATCAAGAAATGTTGTAACCGTTAGTGATTTGTGATTTACTTTTAAATCTTTGTCGAGACGCAAGATCTCTTGTTTGCCTTTGCTTACATTGTGCACTTTGTCGGCGTCCATCTTTGGACTTTTACATTGCATTCGCGGGCCAGACGATGCAGGCCACGACGGCAATCCCCTTTTGCTGAGGCTTTGTATTTGGCTGAGACGTTGAATGCTCCCTTGACAAATCGTTTTGACGGTCTTTTTCGCAGCTTCCTTGCCTCTTGTTGGCGTCGGGCTCTTGACCTCAATTTCGCAGCTTCTGCTTTAGCTTCTTTTATTTATTGTTTTTTTTTTGTGAGCCCTTGCTCGAGCTCTCTTTTTTTTGTTTTTTTTTGTGAGCCCTTGCTCGAGCTCTCTTTTTTTTTGTTTTTTTTTGTGAGCCCTTGCTCGAGCTCTCTTTTTTTTTTTTTGAAGCGCGTGAGGGCGAAGACAAGCCCCTGGCTTGGAAGCAGACATGAGTCAGTCGTTTGATGCTGAGTGACCCTCGGATGTCCTTTGATGTTGCCGCCGTCGTTTGACTTTGGTCAAGGTGACCGCTGGGGCGTGTTCTTGAAAAGTGCGTAGCTTGATGGAGGTCTTGATTGACATTCAAACTTTTGACTTTTTTGTGTATTTTTAGACCGGACCAATTAAGGTTGCCTACGTTCCCCGGACTAGAGGGCTCGAGTGCACGTAGTTCGACACTACATGGAGTGCCAAGAGATGCCTGTTGTTCTTCTGCAGGCGAAGTATCTGCGAAGTTTGCTTCCGTTGGCTGGATTCATGAAGGGATTGCCGTCTAGGTCTGCAATCGGCTTCATGGCGCCTCCGGAGAAGATCTTTTGAACCACGAAAGGGCCGATCCATGTGGGTTCCCATTTTCCCAGTGGGTTGGTTCGAGTGGGAGGCTTTTCTTTGAGTACAAGGTCGCCTTCCCTGATGTCTCGGGATTTGACTTTCTTGTCGAAAGCTCTAGCCATCCTGCTTTGATAGGCTCGGACGTGTTCCATGGACTTTAGTCGTCGCTCGTCTAGCGAGCCAATTCGTCATGTCGGCCGGAGCCATTCGACTTCGTTGATGTCATTTTCAGGCGGCGCTCGGAGTGAGGGAATTTCCGGCTCGATGGGAAGGGCTGCTTCCATCCCGTATGTCGGGGCAAATGGGGTTTCTCCCGTGGTTGTTACGGCCCGATGTGCGGTAGCCCCAAAGTGCAAGGTGCGGCTTCTCGGGCCAATCTCGTCCTCGGGTGGTCATTTTCGGATGATCCGTTCGAGGGTTTTGTTTCTTTGCTTCCACGGCGCCGTTTGTTTGTGGCCGGTAGGGAGAAGATTTGTGACGTGTGATCTTGAATTCAGCCCGGTGATGCAGCCGAATTCCCCTTCGAAGTGTGAGCCGTTGTGCGATATGACCTCATTTGGGATGCCGTATCGGCGAGATGATGTTTTCTTTAAGGAAATGCGCGACCTTCTTGGAGGTGAGTACCTTGTAGGACTTGGCTTCGACCCGTTTGGTGAAGTAGTCGATGGCTACTAAGATGAACTCGTGACCGTTCTTGCTGGCGGAGCGATTTTCCCGATGACGTCAATTCCCCAAGTGGCAAAGGGCGAGGTGTAGTCATGCGGTAGAGATCGTGGGGTGGTAGATGATTGAGGTTGGAGAACCGTTGGCACTTGTCGCGGCTTCGGACAAAGTGGATGCAATGCCTCCATGGAGATCGATAGTAGCCCATCACGAGAATGATTTGCATCGGGGCTGCTGGCATTCATGTGGGGACCGCAAGCCCCATTGTGGACTTCGTTCATGAGCGGCTTGCTTCTTCTTGGCCCGATGCGGCGTAGGAGTGGCCCGTAGTAGCGTTTCTTGTATAACATATCCCCGAGGATGACGAAGTGAGAGGCGAGGCGTTTTAGGGCCATGATGCTCTTGGTTTTGATCCCTTACGTGTGTGGGTCTTCCTTGTTCATGAAGGTGGTTTCCCGCTCTTGAGGTATTGGAAAATCTGGTTGTACCATGGCTCATTGACGGGCTTGGGTTACGGTTCGATCTCACAACGGTAGGCGGGGATTTCCTTTCGTCCAGAGCTTTGAAGGGTTTGATTGCTTTTCCTTCGGGGATTTCCACAAGGGAAGCCAAGGTGGCTAAGGCATCTGCAAACTGTTTCGGTCTCTTGGCAAGTAATGGAAGGTGACCTCTTCGAATTGTGTGATGAGGTCCTCTATGCGAGCATGGTATTTTTGCAAGCCGGGTATATGGTTTTCCACTTGTTGGAGACTTGGTTGATGATCAAGTTTGAGTCCCCATAAACTTCGAGTTTACGGACATTCCTCTCGAGTGCGGCTTGTAGTCAGCGGCGCGAGCTTCATATTCGGCGGCATTGTTGGTTACCTCGAAATTGAGCTTTATAGCAATTGGGGTGTGCTCGTCCTTGGGATCCACCAAGAGCATACCGATGCCGTTTCCCTTTTGGTTGGCCGCTCAGTCGAAGAACAGTTGCCATCGGTTTTCGCCTTCGATTGCGAAGATTCCCTCGTCACGAAATTGTGGTTCGGGGCCTCGAGCCTCGTCGGTTGGGAAATCGGCCCGGTTGTTCGGCCATGGCCCGTCCCTTGATTGACTTTTGGTTTACGTACTTGATGTCAAATTCCGCTAGGAAGAAAGACCATTTGGCGAGCCTCATTGACGAGAGATGGTTTGTCGAAGAGGTACTTGGCCCGGGTCCATTTTGGAAACCAAGTGTGCGTGTGCGGCTTGCATGTAGTGCCGTAGTTTCCGACAACCCATACCGAGGCTGCGCGAGGTTTTCGAGGGTGAGTAGTGAGTTATTGCCTTGAAACTTTCGGCGACGAAGTAGATGGCGCTTTCGACCCGTGACTCCCTCTTTTCTTGACGAGCATGGCCCCAGCTGCGGTGTCGGTCACGATTAGGTATAGCAACGGTGGCTTTTCCTCGTGGGGAGGACGAGAGAATCGGAGGACTCACAAGGTATGCTTTTATTTTTCAAAGGCATCTTGGCATTACGAGTTCCATTCGATGTCGGCGTTCTTCTTCATTAGTTTGAAGATTGGCTCGCATATAGAGGTCAATTGGTTGACGAGCGGGCGATATATTGCGGGCGGCCCATGAAGCTTTTCACCTCTGTACGAGTTTGCGGTGGTCTCATTTCGATGATAGCCTTGATCTTTTGAGGATCCACCTCGATGCCTCTCTCGGTGACCATGTATCCCGAGAACCTTGCCTCGGCTAACCCCAAATGTGCATTTGGCGGGGTTAAGCCTCATTGAGTGTTTTCGGAGGCGATTGAAGAATTTTCTCAGGTACGTGAGATGTTGTCCGTCGATCCTTTTGAGTGAACGATCATGTCATCGACGTACACTTCGATCTCCTTGTGGATCATATCGTGGAAGAGGGCGGTTCTTGCCCGTTGGTAGAGTAGCCCGGCGTTCTTTAGTCCGAACGGCATTGCGTGTGTAGTGATAGGTTCCCCGGGGTTGTGAAAGCTGTCTTTTCTTGGTCTTCTTCGGCCATCTTGATCTGATTGTAGCCGGAAAAACCGTCCACGGAGGACTTGACTTCAAAATTGGATGTAGTGTCTACCAACATGTCGATGTTGGGTAGTGGAAAATCGTCCTTGGGACTTGCTTTGTTGAGATCTCGGAAGTCACGCAACGGCGTACTTTTCCATTGGCCTTGGTGGCCAGTGACGATATTGGAGAGCCATGTGGGGTACTCGATCACCACGATGAAGCCGACGCGGAGCATTTTTTCGATCTCCTCTTTGACTTGTAAAGACCACTGCGGCTTGATTCGGCGTAGCTTTTGCTTGATGGGCTTAGCCTCGGGATTGAAAGGGATCGGTGCTCTACAATGTTAGGATCTAATCCGGGCATGTCTCGGTAAGACCAAGCGAACACGTCCACGAACTCTTTGAGCGGTGCGGTCAATGCGTCTTGCTCTGTGCCGGTGAAGAAACTTCCGATTTGCGTCTCTTTTGGCTCTTGGCGGTTCCCAAATTCACTTTGGTTAAAACCTCCTCGGCGGCTTGGGCCCGGTTTTCTCTCGTTTGACAACATGCTTAAAGATGTGCTTAATGTATTGTTCGTTTAATGTGTACGCTTCTTTATCAAGTGAATCGTTATTAGCTTGTTTGTGTGTTAGTTAATTTATCGGTTGTTAAAGATGCAATGAGAGGATACTCGGAAAGATCGAAGCATTCATTAAGAGCATACGGGAATACATTATTGGCAATGAGTTCGTAATCTTACGGCGTGAGGCCATCGAGATGACTCGAGAGACTCAAATTCAAAGCTAATGGACTCGGGATGAGTTTTGACACTAGACTCTAGGACTCGAGGGGTCGGACCAAGTTGTTCGATCATGTCCTTTTTCTTTGGCGGTGGAGTCAGGAGAAGGTGGCCCGGTTATTGAGTGGCCATGAGCTTGATAGGAGATGGGGCTTGAAAGGCTTTATGTCACCGTTCCCGATCATTGCTATCACGAGTTATCGAAACAAAATCGATTAGATCCGGCATCTCGATTTCTTCTTTGAAGAAGCGAGTGTAGCGGTGGTTCGTCCCAAGCATCGTCTGCGGAGTCTCTTGCTTTGGTCTTGGGCATTACTAGCTCGAATGCGAGACTCGTCCCGCTTGTTGAAGGCGGGAGTGTTGACGGAGAGTTTTCGAGTTCTTACGCCAAGAGGGGTTTTCTTGAACCAAAATTCGCTGTGAATAGTGGTGGTTGTGGATCCCAGTAGAGGTGGTGTGTCGAGAAATGCTCTTCGGACGGGATTTGGCTTGAGGCCTCTGAATCTTGCCAGGTTCTGCTGGAGCTTGTCCATGGTTGTCGGCCAGCTTTGTTTGGCGCTGATTAACTCTGTTCCCTTTTCTGGATCTTCTTCCAAGTTGCCGGCCTTCCTTGTGAAGTACTTGGTCATGTCGAAGGCATGTAGGACGAAGATCGGAGATTGCGTGCAAGCCTCTTTTGTTATACGTGGAGCGTTTCGCGCGGCTCGCTTGTCCTCCGCAATGTGTTCGGGAGTAGGAGAGTATCCCAGGCCATGCAGGGTATTCTGTTCTTTGATATTGATGATCTGTTGAGTGCCCTGATGGCGTTTTCCCAAACCGAGCCCCGGGATGTAGTTCATGTGCTTCATCATTTTCATCGGGGGAGGGATCTTGTCCCAAATCAAAGGCAGGTCTATGTGGCACACTTGGGCTTTTGGGCTTTCGATGGTGAACCCTGTTAGCATCATGCCATCATCGTCGGGTTTGATTTCTAAGACCGGGACGCCGTTTGTTTCGGTCCTTTCGTTGACTATGCTATCTCCGTAGATGATGGTAAGATCTGTTCCTTGGACGAACTTTACGCACTGATGGAGAGTAGATGCCACCCCATTGATCTGGTGTAGCCGAGGACGTCCCAAAATGGCGGTGAATGTGATCGGGATGTCGATGACTTGGAAATCCGTCGGGACCATTTGTTTTCCAAACCAAAGGTTCAAGGTGGCTATTCCCAAGGCGGGCGGGATGTTGAGTCGTATGCCTTGATTGCACGAGTCGAGGGTTTTAGATCGGTTGCTTTGATCCCTAGCAAATCCATCATTTTGGGTGGAAGGACGTTCGTGGATGATCCTCCATCTACGACACCCGAGGGAGACGGCGCTCGTCCGGTTGAGCTGTTATGTAGAGAGGCTCGTTGTGGTCGGCCCCAAATTTTGGAAGATCGAGCTACGTGAAGGTGATGATATTCTTTGTAATTGACGTTGCCAATCATCGGCTGCTTCATCGGGTGTCCTTTGTGATGGGAACCATAGGTGCAGGCCAGGCTTTCTTCCAACTTGAGCTTGTGCGGGTAAGATGAAGTGAGTAAGGACCGAGTGAGATGTTAGCTTTGAGTGCGCTTGAGGCGTGTCAAGGCAGGATCTTCAACCTTTGGGTCCAAGGTTTCGGCTTCTTTGGCGTAGGGCCCCTTTTCAATTCGTGGCTCGGGTATGGTGGCCTTTTGTCTGTCCGTGGAGGATTGGCTGGGATTTGGCCGGAACGTGTCGAGAACATTCACCTCTGGACTTATGGCTTTGCTTGTCTCTCCCGTTTAAGAGTGGGAGGAGCACGATTGGCGTAAGGCCGGCTGCGCATTTCAATTCGTTCCTTTGTCATGGCTTTCTTGAAGCATCAATAGTGGCTTTGAGATCTTCCCAAGACGGGGTTGGATTATCTGGACCTTCGGGCCTTCGGTGGCGGTGCGGCTTCGTCCCGGTGATCATGGAGCAAACATTGCCGTGGCCTGTGCGAGAACTAAGGGGGGAGATTTCTTGGAGTAGATGACATAGTAGTCAAACTTTCTGAGGGTTCTCGAGGGTTCATTGTGGGATCACCCAGATTCATACCTCTTTTCGGTTTTTGTTGAGAAGATAGCTTCTTCTTTCGTCGAGGACGGCCCTCGTTCATTGCATCCTGGAATTCCATTTCCGGACAAGCACTTCCTGTCGCTTGACGTCCCACGAGATGTGTTCGTTGTTCGGCGGTGGTACGGGACCTCGGGAGGTTTGGATGGGCGAGCTTTCCTCTGGAAGGTCTTGTGGCCTTACGTCATGCGCATGGCTCGTATGAGGGTAACGAGGTTGACTTACGGGAGACAATGAGAGATGTTAGAGGTGTAGGAGCTTGATCATGGCTTAGGAAGCCCCGGGTAGTTGGGTAGCTAAGGTTCCGAAGTGGTGCATGGCACCTTCGATCGAGCTTGTTGCTCACCTTGACGTTTCTCAATAGCCATGAGGACTGCCAAACTTCTTCCAATGTTGGGAAATTTCTTGGGGGTAAGGTCCGTTCTCATCGTTGTTATCCTTGACTTGGCCATGGGAATTGACGGTGTCTGGTGGCGGAAGCTGGGAAGGAGGTAGGACCTTCTTTGTTTTGACACTTTGGGAGACGGGTTCCCGGGTACTCTCGATCACTCTCTGTTAGCTGGAGGGGGTGATGGGCAAGGTTTAGACACAGGAATGGCCTAACGGGATAGAAGGGGGAAAGCTCACGTGGCATGCGGTTTCCGTTTCTTTTATTTTTTTGATTTTTGATTTTTTTTTTGTTGTTTTAATTTACTTAAAACATGTTTTCTCAGAATCCTAGGTAGGTTGGAAAAGATTGCTCTTGTTTTTCGCAACTATGCTAGATCCTGGGTCGATGGAGACCATACGTGCGGCTATAAGCCCCTCGTTTTGCACAGTATTTCGACATCCCGGGGTGGACGGCCCGGGCGAGGGTCCTATAGTGCAAGCGGTTTCCACCGGCCTAAAAGAAAAATCGAACCTAAGGACCGAGCTTTGTCATGTTCGTTTTGATGCGTTAGCCATGTGAATAGTGAACCGAGCCGGCCGGCTGAGTCAAGATCGAGTCAAGAGTTCGGCATGACCTCTCTTTACCTTGCTTGCGCAAGGGATACGTGACGTTAGGCGTTGGTGGGTCATATCGTCATGGGCGACGTATCAAAGGCGTGATGACATGGTGTCATGCGAGCATGGATGTATATCGGGACGGAACATCGTGCAGGTGTAGCCGGAAATCAAGATCGAGTCAAGATTTTAGCATGACCTTTCATCGCTTTGCTTGCGCAAGGGATCTTGAGTTAGAGCCTTGACTCGAAAATGGCCGGCATGGTATATGTATCCAGTGTATGACACGGGAAGTAAAAACCAGCGAGTGCGGACGAGTGTGACTCAAGACTCAAACGTGCGGGGTTGACGCTTGGCTAGGATGGGATGTTTGGAATGATCCCGTGCGCGCCCAAGAGGCCTAGGAAGACCTAACGGACTGCAGCGAGACCACTCCGGGTTGAGGGTTGTAGTGTGCGGTGTATCCGGCGGCCGGTGCGCGTAGCGTGCGGTGTAACCGAAGCGGCAGTGTGAGTAGAGTGCGGTGTAACCGAGGCGGCGGTGCGCGTAGTGTGCGGTCTCTAAAATTCTTTTACGAGTAAAACGAAGTTTTTGAAGAATTTTAAATGTATGCACGAGATGTATATTGATGCATTTTTTTGTATTTTTATTTTTTTTTTGTAAAATAAAAACGAAGCACGTGCACACACACACAACTGATTAAAGGAAGGGGTAAAATGAAAGTTTGACCCTCATCATCGTTTTAAAAATCTTTTGTTTTGTTTAAAAGTTTTAAAACAAAATGTTCCCAGTGGAGTCGCCAAGCGAAATTACCCGGATCCGAGCAGGGCCTCGCGGCCGGCATCGGCATCTTTCGCGTTGGAGGTGTCTCGCCGTTTGTTTTCGCATTTGTAGAGTCGCCACGCCGTTTTATTAAGCCCAAAACATTGAAAAAGGGCATCGGTTTAAAGATAATTTTAAGCTGTTTTTGTGTGATGAGATTTTGAGTTCGGAGGTCGAGATGACTCCCAGGAAGAGAATATTAGAATATTAGAGCTCACCCGAGTAGCCTCGTAAAACGAGTCTTTCGGATACCCCTAATATCCTTTAAATGTTGTGTGTGTGTGTGTGTGCTTTTAAAAATGCATGTTTGTATCGGATGTCTACATTGTATGCTATGTATGGAAATGTATTGAAATAGTATAGGAAGGAAGCCTTACCAATGTTGGTTTGTGTCTGTCTTCCTTGGGGAATGGTGTTTGAGGTCGGAGTAGCGTTCGGTATGGATCGGGATTGCTTCGGGAGGGACCGGTTGTACTGCGGACGAGTTTCGGCGTGAGTTGAGGTTGTAGGCTGCGTTCGGGCGAGTTTCGGCGTGCGTGGGGATCGTCGGGATCACTCGGGCGGAGGTTCGGCGTGCGTTGTGGTGGCGGGAGTCACTCGGGCGGGGATTTTCGGCGTGGTTTGGGATCGTCGGTTTGACTCGGAAAGAGCCGGGACACCGTGGAAAGACCGTGCGAGGCCTCGGAGTACCACGAGGGGCCTCAGAGTACCTCGAGAGTGCCTCGGGGCAGCGCGGGAGCGTCTCGGGAGCGCTCGGGGAGGCTTCGGAGCACCACGAGGGAGCTCGGAAGGCCTCAGAAGGATCCGAAAGGGGCGGGAGTGCCTCGAGAGGACTTAGAGGGGAGCCGAGAAGGCTAAGGGAGGAAGAGAGAAGAGGGAGGTGTGTGAAAATGAGGAGGGGAGCCCTCTATTTATAGTAAAAATTTCGGAGCAAAGAGGTCCGTACGGACCTTCTTGGTTATCCGAGAATTTTGGATTTCCTCGATTTGAGGGAATGCGCAATGATGGAGAATATTACGGAATGATGGTGTTCCCTGAGCAATAAGGTCCGTACGGACCATCTTGCATGCAAAGAGGTCCGTACGGACCAACTCTGCGAGGAAGTAATCATTTTCCAGGATTTGAGGAATATTGTGGACTTTAAGGGGATTCGGTAATCATTGAAACAAAGAGGTCCGTACGGACCTTAATTGCTACGATTTCTGAAAATTCCCAAAAGGTCCTTTTGTCCCTTTTTATCCCAGAAAGGCTCCTCCCTTGGTTTGGTTGGGGGTTTGAGAGGGTTTTGAGAGGGTTTTGAGTGAGAGAGGTCTCTGAGACTGCGTGGATGAGTCTGCGGTGTTTCCCGTGTGTTTGAAAGGGGGTGATCCAAATTGGGGTACTTACAAAACCCTGAGGCGGAAACGCCTTCAAACAAAAATCCCGATGCGCAAATGCCTCCAAACATAAATCCCGAGGCACAAACGCCTCCAAATCATAAATCTCGAGGCAAAAACGCTTCCAAACAAAAATCTCGAGGTGCAAACGCCTCCAAACACAAACCCCAAGGCGTAAACGCCTCCAAACACAAATCCCGATGCAGAAATGCCTCCAAACACAAATCCCGAGGCATAAACGCCTCCAAACACAAATCCCGAGGCGCAAACGCCTCCAAACACAAATCTCGAGGCTTAAACGCCTCTTAACATAAATCACGACGCGCAAACGCCTCCAAACACAATTCCCGAGGCGCAAATGCCTCCAAACACAAATCCCGAGGCAGAAATGTCTCTAAACACAAATCCCGAGGCATAAACGCCTCCAAACACAAATCTCGAGGAACAAACGCCTCCAAACACAAACCCGGAGGCGCAAACGCCTCCAAACAAAAATCCCGAGGTAGAAATGCCTCCAAACAGAAATCCTGAGGCATAAACGCCTCCAAACACAAATCCTGAGGCCCAAACGCCTCCAAACACAAACTATGAGGCGCAAACGCCTCTGAACACAATTCATGAGGCACAAACGCCTCCAAACACAAATCCCGAGGCGCAAACGTCTCCAAACACAAATAACGAGGCACAAATGGCTCCAAACACAAATTCCCAGGCACAAACACCTCCAAACAAAAACCCCGAGGCACAAATGCCTCCAAACACCAATCCCGAGTCGCAAACACCTCCAAACACAAATCTCGCGGCAGAAACTCCTCCAAACATAAATCCCGAGGCACAAACGCCTCCAAAAAAAAATCTCGAGGCGAAAACGCCTCCAAACACATATCCCGAGGCACAAACGCCTATAAAACACAAATCCCGAGGTGCAAACGCCTCCAAACACAACTCAAGACGCTTAAACGCCTCGAAACACAAATCCCGAGGAGCAAACGCCTCCAAACACAAATCCCGAGGCTCAAACGCCTCAAAACACAAATCCCGAGGTACAAATGCCTCCAACACACAAATCTCGAGGCACAAATGCCTACAAACACAAATCTCGAGGTGTAAACGCTTCCAAACAAAAATCTTGAGCCACAAATGCTTCCAAACACAAACCCCGATGCGCAAACGCCTATAAACCCAAATCTCGAGGCGTAAATGACTCCAAACACAAATCTCGAGGCACAAATGCCTCCAAACACAAACCCCGAGGTGCAAACGCCTCCAAACAAAAATCCCGATGCGCAAATGCCTCCAAACACAAATCCCGAGGCATAAACCCTTCCAAACACAAATCCCGAGGCAGAAATGCCTCCAAACACAAATCTCGAGGCATAAACGCCTCCAAACACAAATCCCGAGGCAAAAATGCCTCCAAACACAAATACAGAGGCATAAACGCCTCCAAAACAAAAGTCCCGAGGCACAAACTCCTCCAAACAAAAATCCCGTGGCACAAACACCTCCAAACACAAATCCCGAGGCGCAAATGCCTCCAAACACAAATCTCGAGGCATAAACGCCTCCAAACATAAATCACAACGCAAACGCCTCCAAACACAATTCTCGAGGCGCAAACGCCTCCAAACACAAACCCCGAGGCGCAAATGCCTCCAAACACAAATCTCGAGGCACAAACGCCTCCAAACACAAATCCCGAGGCAGAAATGTCTCTAAACACAAATCCCGAGGCATAAATGCCTCCAAACACAAATCTCGAGGAACAAACGCCTCCAAACACAAACCCGGAGGCGCAAATGCCTCCAAACAAAAATCCCGAGGTAGAAATGCCTCCAAACAAAAATCCTGAGGCATAAACGCCTCCAAACACAAATCCTGAGGCCCAAACGCCTCCAAACACAAACTATGAGGCGCAAACGCCTCTGAACACAATTCATGAGGCACAAACGCCTCCAAACACAAATCCCGAGGAGCAAACGTCTCCAAACACAAATAACGAGGCACAAATGGCTCCAAACACAAATTCCCAGGCACAAACACCTCCAAACAAAAACCCCGAGGCACAAATGCCTCCAAACACCAATCCCGAGTCGCAAACACCTCCAAACACAAATCTCGAGGCGTAAACTCCTCCAAACATAAATCCCGAGGCACAAACGCCTCCAAAAAAAAAATCTCGAGGCGAAAACGCCTCCAAACACATATCCCGAGGCACAAACGCCTATAAAACACAAATCCCGAGGTGCAAACGCCTCCAAACACAACTCAAGACGCTTAAACGCCTCGAAACATAAATCCCGAGGAGCAAACGCCTCCAAACACAAATCCCGAGGCTCAAACGCCTCAAAACACAAATCTCGAGGTACAAATGCCTCCAACACACAAATCTCGAGGCACAAATGCCTACAAACACAAATCTCGAGGTGTAAACGCTTCCAAACAAAAATCTTGAGCCACAAATGCTTCCAAACACAAACCCCGATGCGCAAACGCCTATAAACCCAAATCTCGAGGCGTAAATGACTCCAAACACAAATCTCGAGGCACAAATGCCTCCAAACACAAACCCCGAGGTGCAAACGCCTCCAAACAAAAATCCCGATGCGCAAATGCCTCCAAACACAAATCCCGAGGCATAAACCCTTCCAAACACAAATCCCGAGGCAGAAATGCCTCCAAACACAAATCTCGAGGCATAAACGCCTCCAAACACAAATCCCGAGGCAAAAATGCCTCCAAACACAAATACAGAGGCATAAACGCCTCCAAAACAAAAGTCCCGAGGCACAAACTCCTCCAAACAAAAATCCCGTGGCACAAACACCTCCAAACACAAATCCCGAGGCGCAAATGCCTCCAAACACAAATCTCGAGGCATAACGCCTCCAAACATAAATCACAACGCAAACGCCTCCAAACACAATTCTCGAGGCGCAAACGCCTCCAAACACAAACCCCGAGGCGCAAATGCCTCCAAACAAAAATCTCGAGGCACAAATGCCTCCAAACACAAATCCCGAGGCAGAAATGTCTCTAAACACAAATCCCGAGGCATAAATGCCTCCAAACACAAATCTCGAGGAACAAACGCCTCCAAACACAAACCCGGAGGCGCAAATGCCTCCAAACAAAAATCCCGAGGTAGAAATGCCTCCAAACAAAAATCCTGAGGCATAAACGCCTCCAAACACAAATCCTGAGGCCCAAACGCCTCCAAACACAAACTATGAGGCGCAAACGCCTCTGAACACAATTCATGAGGCACAAACGCCTCCAAACACAAATCCCGAGGAGCAAACGTCTCCAAACACAAATAACGAGGCACAAATGGCTCCAAACACAAATTCCCAGGCACAAACACCTCCAAACAAAAACCCCGAGGCACAAATGCCTCCAAACACAAATCCCGAGTCGCAAACACCTCCAAACACAAATCTCGCGGCAGAAACTCCTCCAAACATAAATCCCGAGGCACAAACGCCTCCAAAAAAAAATCTCGAGGCGAAAACGCCTCCAAACACATATCCCGAGGCACAAACGCCTATAAAACACAAATCCCGAGGTGCAAACGCCTCCAAACACAAATCAAGACGCTTAAATGCCTCGAAACACAAATCCCGAGGAGCAAACGCCTCCAAACACAAATCCCGAGACTCAAATGCCTCAAACACAAATCCCGAGGTACAAATGCCTCCAACACACAAATCTCGAGGCACAAATGCCTACAAACACAAATCTCGAGGTGTAAACGCTTCCAAACAAAAATCTTGAGCCACAAATGCTTCCAAACACAAACCCCGATGCGCAAACGCCTATAAACCCAAATCTCGAGGCGTAAATGACTCCAAACACAAATCTCGAGGCACAAATGCCTCCAAACACAAACCCCGAGGTGCAAACGCCTCCAAACAAAAATCCCGATGCGCAAATGCCTCCAAACACAAATCCCGAGGCATAAACCCTTCCAAACACAAATCCCGAGGCAGAAATGCCTCCAAACACAAATCTCGAGGCATAAACGCCTCCAAACACAAATCCCGAGGCAAAAATGCCTCCAAACACAAATACAGAGGCATAAACGCCTCCAAAACAAAAGTCCCGAGGCACAAACTCCTCCAAACAAAAATCCCGTGGCACAAACACCTCCAAACACAAATCCCGAGGCGCAAATGCCTCCAAACACAAATCTCGAGGCATAAACGCCTCCAAACATAAATCACAACGCAAACGCCTCCAAACACAATTCTCGAGGCGCAAACGCCTCCAAACACAAACCCCGAGGCGCAAATGCCTCCAAACAAAAATCTCGAGGCACAAACGCCTCCAAACACAAATCCCGAGGCAGAAATGTCTCTAAACACAAATCCCGAGGCATAAATGCCTCCAAACACAAATCTCGAGGAACAAACGCCTCCAAACACAAACCCGGAGGCGCAAATGCCTCCAAACAAAAATCCCGAGGTAGAAATGCCTCCAAACAAAAATCCTGAGGCATAAACGCCTCCAAACACAAATCCTGAGGCCCAAACGCCTCCAAACACAAACTATGAGGCGCAAACGCCTCTGAACACAATTCATGAGGCACAAACGCCTCCAAACACAAATCCCGAGGAGCAAACGTCTCCAAACACAAATAACGAGGCACAAATGGCTCCAAACACAAATTCCCAGGCACAAACACCTCCAAACAAAAACCCCGAGGCACAAATGCCTCCAAACACCAATCCCGAGTCGCAAACACCTCCAAACACAAATCTCGCGGCAGAAACTCCTCCAAACATAAATCCCGAGGCACAAACGCCTCCAAAAAAAAATCTCGAGGCGAAAACGCCTCCAAACACAAATCCCGAGGCACAAACGCCTATAAAACACAAATCCCGAGGCGCAAACGCCTCCAAACACAAATCAAGACGCTTAAACGCCTCGAAACACAAATCCCGAGGAGCAAACGCCTCCAAACACAAATCCCGAGGCTCAAACGCCTCAAAACACAAATCTCGAGGCACAAATGCCTCCAACACACAAATCCCGAGGCACAAATGCTTACAAACACAAATCTCGAGGTGTAAACGCTTCCAAACAAAAATCTTGAGCCACAAATGCTTCCAAACACAAACCCCGATGCGCAAACGCCTATAAACCCAAATCTCGAGGCGTAAATGACTCCAAACACAAATCTCGAGGCACAAATGCCTCCAAACACAAACCCCGAGGTGCAAACGCCTCCAAACAAAAATCTCGATGCGCAAAAGCCTCCAAACACAAATCCCGAGGCACAAAGCCTTCCAAACACAAATCCCGAGGCGTAAATGCCTCCAAACACAAACCCCGAGGCGTAAACGCCTCCAAACACAAACCCCGAGGCGAAAATGCCTCCAAACACAAATCCTGAGGCATAAACGCCTCCAAACACAAATCTCGAGGCACAAACTCCTCCAAACAAAAATCCCATGGCACAAACACCTCCAAACACAAATCCCGAGGCGCAAAAGCCTCCAAACACAAATCTCGAGACATTAACGCCTCCAAACATAAATCACGACGCGCAAATGCCTCCAAACACAATTCCCGAGGCGCAAACGCCTCCAAACACAAAACCCGAGGCGGAAATGCCTCCAAACACAAATCTCGAGGCACAAATGCATCCAAACACAAATCCCAAGGCACAAGAGCAAATGCCTCCAACCACAAATCTCGAAGCACAAATGCCTCCAAACACAAATCTCGAGGCATAAACGCCTCCAAACACAAATCTCGAGACGCAAACACCTCCAAACACAAATCCCGAGGCAGAAATGCCTCTAAACACAAATCCCGAGGCATAAACGCCTCCAAACACAAATCCCGAGGAGCAAACGCCTCCAAACACAATCCCCGAGGCGCAAACGCCTCTGAACACAATTCATGAGGCACAAACGCCTCCAAACACAAATCCCGAGGCGCAAACGTCTCCAAACACAAATAACGAGGCACAAATGGCTCCAAACACAAATTCCCAGGCGCAAACGCCTCCAAACAAAAACCCCGAGGCGCAAATGCCTCCAAACACAAATCCCGAGGCGCAAACGCCTCCAAACACAAATCCCGAGGCCAAAACTCCTCCAAACACAAATCCCGAGGCACAAACGCCTCCAAAAAAAAATCTCGAGGCGAAAATGCCTCCAAACACAAATCCCGAGGCACAAACGCCTATAAAACACAAATCCTGAGGCACAAACGCCTCCAAACACAAATCAAGACGCTTAAACGCCTCGAAACACAAATCCCGAGGAGCAAACGCCTCCAAACACAAATCCCGAGGCTCAAACGCCTCAAAACACAAATCCCGAGGCACAAATGCCTCCAACACACAAATCCCGAGGCACAAATGCCTACAAACACAAATCTCGAGGTGTAAACGCCTTCAAACAAAATTCTCGAGCCACAAATGCCTCCAAACACAAACCCCGAGGCGCAAACGCCTATAAACCCAAATCTCGATGCGCAAATGACTCCAAACAAAAATCTCGAGGCACAAATGCCTCCAAACACAAACCCCGAGGCGCAAATGCCTCCAAACAAAAATCCCGATGCGCAAATGCCTCCAAACATAAATCCCGAGGCATAAACCCTTCCAAACACAAATCCCGAGGCAGAAATGCCTCCAAACACAAATCCCGAGTCATAAACGCCTCCAAACACAAATCCCGAGCCGAAAATGCCTCCAAACACAAATCCCGAGGCATAAACGCCTCCAAAACAAAAGTCCCGAGGCACAAACTCCTCCAAACAAAAATCCCATGGCACAAACACCTCCAAACACAAATCCCGAGGCGCAAACGCCTCCAAACACAAATCTCGAGGCATAAATGCCTCCAAACATAAATCACGACGCGCAAACGCCTCCAAACACAATTCTCGAGGCGCAAACGCCTCCAAACACAAACCCTGAGGCGTAAATGCCTTCAAACACAAATCTCGAGGCACAAACGACTCCAAACACAAATCCCGAGGCACAAACGCTTCCAAAAAAAAGTCCTGAGGCGTAAACGCCTCCAAACACACATCCCGAGGCTCAAACGTACCCAACACACAAATCTCGAGGCACAAACGCCTCCAAACACAATTCATGAGGCACAAACTCCTCCAAACAAAAATCCCGAGGCGCAAATGCCTCCAAACACAAATCTCGAGGCATAAACGCCTCCAAACATAAATCACGACGCGTAAACGCCTCCAAACACAATTCTCGAGGCGCAAACGCCTCCAAACACAAACCCCGAGGCGCAAATGCCTCCAAACACAAATCTCGAAGCACAAACGCCTCCAAACACAAATCCCGAGGCACAAACGCTTCCAAAAAAAAATCCTGAGGCGTAAACGCCTCCAAACACACATCCCGAGGCTCAAACGCACCCAACACACAAATCCCGAGGCACAAACGCCTCCAAACACAATTCATGAGGCACAAACTCCTCCAAACACAAATCCCGAGGCACAAACGCCTCCGAACACAATTCATGAGGCACAAACTCCTCCAAACACAAATCCCGAGGCACAAACGCCTCCAAAAAAAAATCTCGAGGCGAAAACGCTTCCAAACACAAATCCCGAAGCACAAACGCCTCCAAAACACAAATCCCGTGGCACAAACGCCTCCAAACACAAATCACGACGCTTAAACGCCTCCAAACACAAATCCTGAGGAGCAAATGTCTCCCAACACACAAATCTCGAGGCACAAATGCCTACAAACACAAATCCCAAGGCGTAAACGCCTCCAAACACAAATCTCGAGGCCCAAATGCCTCCAAACACAAACCCCGAGGCGCAAACACCTATAAACACAAATCACGAGGTGCAAATGCCTCCATACACAAATCTCAAGGCACAAACGCCTCCAAACACAAACCCTGAGGCGGAAACGCCTTCAAACAAAAATCCCGATGCGCAAATGCCTCCAAAAATAAATCCCGAGGCACAAACGCCTCCAAATCATAAATCTCGAGGCAAAAACGCTTCCAAACAAAAATCTCGAGGTGCAAATGCCTCCAAACACAAACCCAGAGGCGCAAACGCCTCCAAACACAAATCCCGATGCAGAAATGCCTCCAAACACAAATCCCGAGGCATAAACGCCTCCAAACACAAATCCCGAGGCCCAAACGCCTCCAAACACAAATCTCGAGGCTTAAACGCCTCTTAACATAAATCACGACGCGCAAACGCCTCCAAACACAATTCCCGAGGCGCAAATGCCTCCAAACACAAATCCCGAGGCAGAAATGTCTCTAAACACAAATCCCGAGGCATAAACGCCTCCAAACACAAATCTCGAGGAACAAATGCCTCCAAACACAAACCCGGAGGCGCAAACGCCTCCAAACAAAAATCCCGAGGTAGAAATGCCTCCAAACAGAAATCCTGAGGCATAAACGCCTCCAAACACAAATCCTGAGGCCCAAACGCCTCCAAACACAAACTATGAGGCGCAAACGCCTCTGAACACAATTCATGAGGCACAAACGCCTCCAAACACAAATCCCGAGGCGCAAACGTCTCCAAACACAAATAACGAGGCACAAATGGCTCCAAACACAAATTCCCAGGCACAAACACCTCCAAACAAAAACCCCGAGGCGCAAATGCCTCCAAACACAAATCCCGAGTCGCAAACACCTCCAAACACAAATCTCGCGGCAGAAATGCCTCCAAACACAAATCCCGAGGCACAAATGCCTCCAAAAAAAATCTCGAGGCGAAAATGCCTCCAAACACAAATCCCGAGGCACAAACGCCTATAAAACACAAATCTCGAGGCACAAACGCCTCCAAACACAAATCACGACGCTTAAACGATTCCAAACACAAATTCCGAGGAGCAAACGCCTCCAAACACAAATCCCGAGGCACAAACGCCTCCAAACACAAATCCCGAGGTACAAATGCCTCCAACACACAAATCCCGAGGCACAAATGCCTACAAACACAAATCTCGAGGTGTAAACGCTTCCAAACAAAAATCTTGAGCCACAAATGCTTCCAAACACAAACCCCGATGCGCAAACGCCTATAAACCCAAATCTCGAGGCGCAAATGACTCCAAACACAAATCTCGAGGCACAAATGCCTCCAAACACAAACCCCGAGGCGCAAACGCCTCCAAACAAAAATCCCGATGCGCAAATGCCTCCAAACACAAATCCCGAGGCACAAACCCTTCCAAACACAAATCCCGAGGCAGAAATGCCTCCAAACACAAATCCCGAGTCATAAACGCCTCCAAACACAAATCCCGAGCCGAAAATGCCTCCAAACACAAATCCCGAGGCATAAACGCCTCCAAAACAAAAGTCCCGAGGCACAAACTCCTCCAAACAAAAATCCCATGGCACAAACACCTCCAAACACAAATCCCGAGGCGCAAACGCCTCCAAACACAAATCTCGAGGCATAAACGCCTCCAAACATAAATCACGACGCGCAAACGCCTCCAAACACAATTCTCGAGGCGCAAACGCCTCCAAACACAAACCCCGAGGCGCAAATGCCTCCAAACAAAAATCTCGAGGCACAAACGCCTCCAAACACAAATCCCGAGGCACAAACGCTTCCAAAAAAAATCCTGAGGCGTAAACGCCTCCAAACACACATCCCGAGGCTCAAACGCACCCAACACACAAATCCCGAGGCACAAACGCCTCCAAACACAATTCATGAGGCACAAACTCCTCCAAACACAAATCCCGAGGCACAAACGCCTCCAAAAAAAAATCTCGAGGCGAAAACGCCTCCAAACACAAATCCCGAAGCACAAACGCCTCCAAAACACAAATCCCGTGGCACAAACGCCTCCAAACACAAATCACGACGCTTAAACGCCTCCAAACACAAATCCTGAGGAGCAAATGCCTCCCAACACAAATCCCGAGGCACAAACGCCTCCAAACACAAATCCCGAGGCTCAAACGCCTCATAACACAAATCCCGAGGCACAAATGTCTCCAACACACAAATCTCGAGGCACAAATGCCTACAAACATAAATCCCAAGGCGTAAACGCCTCCAAACACAAATCTCGAGGCCCAAATGCCTCCAAACACAAACCCCGAGGAGCAAATGCCTATAAACACAAATCACGAGGTGCAAATGCCTCCATACACAAATCTCGAGGCACAAACGCCTCCAAACACAAACCCTGAGGCGCAAACGCCTTCAAACAAAAATCCCGATGCGCAAATGCCTCCAAACATAAATCTCGAGGCACAAACGCCTCCAAATCATAAATCTCGAGGCAAAAATGCTTCCAAACAAAAATCTCGAGGTGCAAACGCCTCCAAACACAAACCCCGAGGCGCAAACGCCTCCAAACACAAATCCCGATGCAGAAATGCCTGCAAACACAAATCTCGAGGCATAAACGCCTCCAAACACAATTGCCGAGGCACAAACGCCTCCAAACACAAATCCCAAGGCACAAACGCCTCCAAACACAAATCCCGTGTCAGAAATGCCTCCAAACACAAATCTCGAGGCATAAACGCCTCCAAACACAAATCCCGAGGTGCAAATGCTTCCAAACACAAATCCCGGGGCGCAAACGCCTCCAAACACAAATCCCGAGGCAGAAATGCCTCTAAACACAAATCCCGAGGCATAAACGCCTCCAAACACAAATCTCGAGGAACAAACGCCTCCAAACACAAACCCCGAGGCGCAAACGCCTCCAAACAAAAATCCCGAGGCAGAAATGCCTTAAAACAGAAATCCTGAGGCATAAATGCCTCCAAACACAAATCCCGAGGCACAAACGCCTCCAAACACAAACTATGAGGCGCAAACGCCTCTGAACACAATTCATGAGGCACAAACGCCTCCAAACAAAAATCCCGAGGCGCAAACGTCTCCAAACACAAATCACGAGGCACAAATGGCTCCAAACACAAATTCCCAGGCGCAAACGCCTCCAAACAAAAACCCCGAGGCGCAAATGCCTCCAAACACAAATCCCGAGGCGAAAACACCTCCAAACACAAATCTCGCGGCACAAACTCCTCCAAACATAAATCCCGAGGCACAAACGCCTCCAAAAAAAATCTTGAGGAGAAAACGCCTCCAAACACAAATCCCGAGGCATAAACGCCTATAAAACACAAATCCCGAGGCACAAACGCCTCCAAACACAAATCAAGACGCTTAAACGCCTCGAAACACAAATCCCGGGGAGCAAACGCCTCCAAACACAAATCCTGAGGCTCAAACGCCTCCAAACACAAATCCCGTGCACAAATGCCTCCAGCACACAAATCCCGAGGCATAAATGCCTACAAACACAAATCTCGAGGTGTAAACGCCTCCAAACAAAAATCTCGAGCCACAAATGCCTCCAAACACAAACCCCGAGGTGCAAACGCCTATAAACCCAAATCTCGAGGCGCAAATGACTCCAAACACAAATCTCGAGGCACAAATGCCTCCAAACACAAACCCCGAGGCGCAAACGCCTCCAAACAAAAATCCCGATGCGCAAATGCCTCCAAACACAAATCCCGAGGCACAAACTCTTCCAAACACAAATCCCGAGGCAGAAATGCCTCCAAACACAAATCCCGGGGCATAAACGCCTCCAAACACAAATCCCGAGGCAAAAATGACTCCAAACACAAATCCCGAGGCATAAACGCCTCCAAAACAAAAGTCCCGAGGCACAAACTCCTCCAAACAAAAATCCCGTGGCACAAACACCTCCAAACACAAATCCCAAGGCGCAAACGCCTCCAAACACAAATCTCGAGGCATAAACGCCTCCAAACATAAATCACGACGCGCAAACGCCTCCAAATACAATTCTCGAGGTGCAAACGCCTCCAAACACAAACCCCGAGGCGCAAATGCCTACAAACACAAATTTGGAGGCACAAACGCCTCCAAACAAAAATCCTGAGGCGTAAATGCCTCCAAACACACATCCCGAGGCTCAAACGCACCCAACACACAAATCCCGAGGCACAAACGCCTCCAAACACAATTCATGAGGCACAAACTCCTCCAAACACAAATCCCGAGGCACAAACGCCTCCAAAAAAAAATCTCGAGGCAAAAACGCCTCCAAACACAAATCCCGAAGCACAAACGCCTCCAAAACATAAATCTCGTGGCACAAACGCCTCCAAACACAAATCCCGAGGCTCAAACGCCTCATAACACAAATCCCGAGGCACAAATGTCTCCAACACACAAATCTCGAGGCACAAATGCCTATAAACACAAATCCCAAGGTGTAAACGCCTCCAAACACAAATCTCGAGGCCCAAATGCCTCCAAACATAAACCCCGAGGTGCAAACGCCTATAAACACAAATCACGAGGTGCAAATGCCTCCATACACAAATCTCGAGGCACAAACGCCTCCAAACACAAATCCTGAGGCGCAAACGCCTTCAAACAAAAATCCCGATGCGCAAATGCCTCCAAATATAAATCCCGAGGCAAAAACGCTTCCAAACAAAAATCTCGAGGTGCAAACGCCTCCAAACACAAACCCCAAGGCGCAAACGCCTCCAAACACAAATCCCGATGCAGAAATGCCTCCAAACACAAATCCCGAGGCATAAACGCCTCCAAACACAAATCCCGAGGTGCAAACGCCTCCAAACACAAATCTCGAGGCTTAAACGCCTCTTAACATAAATCACGACGCGCAAACGCCTCCAAACACAATTCCCGAGGCGCAAACGCCTCCAAACACAAACCCCGAGGCGCAAATGCCTCCAAACACAAATCTCGAGGCACAAACGCCTCCAAACACAAATCCCGAGGCACAAATGCTTCCAAAATAAAATCCTGAGGCATAAACGCCTCCAAACACACATCCCGAGGCTCAAACGCACCCAACACACAAATCTCGAGGCACAAACGCCTCCAAACACAATTCATGAGGCACAAACTCCTCCAAACACAAATCCCGAGGCGCAAACGCCTTCAAACACAAATCTCGAGGCATAAACGCCTCCAAACATAAATCACGACGCGCAAACGCCTCCAAACACAATTCTCGAGGCGCAAACGCCTCCAAACACAAACCCCGAGGCGCAAATGCCTCCAAACACAAATCTCGAAGCACAAACGCCTCCAAACACAAATCCCGAGGCACAAACGCTTCCAAAAAAAATCCTGAGGCGTAAACGCCTCCAAACACACATCCCGAGGCTCAAACGCACCCAACACACAAATCCCGAGGCACAAACGCCTCCAAACACAATTCATGAGGCACAAACTCCTCCAAACACAAATCCCGAGGCACAAACGCCTCCAAAAAAAAATCTTGAGGCAAAAATGCCTCCAAACACAAATCCCGAGGCACAAACGCCTCCAAACACAAATCCCGAGGCTCAAACGCCTCATAACACAAATCCCGAGGCACAAATGTCTCCAACACACAAATCTCGAGGCACAAATGCCTACAAACACAAATCCCAAGGCATAAATGCCTCCAAACACAAATCTCGAGGCCCAAATGCCTCCAAACACAAACCCCGAGGCGCTAACGCATATAAACACAAATCACGAGGTGCAAATGCCTCCATACACAAATCTCGAGGCACAAACGCCTCCAAACACAAACCCTGAGGCGCAAACGCCTTCAAACAAAAATCCCGATGCGCAAATGCCTCCAAACATAAATCCCGAGGCACAAACGCCTCCAAATCATAAATCTCGAGGCAAAAACGCTTCCAAACAAAAATCTCGAGGTGCAAACGCCTCCAAACACAAACCCCGAGGCGCAAACGCCTCCAAACACAAATCCCGATGCAGAAATGCCTCCAAACACAAATCTCGAGGCATAAACGCCTCCAAACACAAATCCCGAGGCGCAAACGCCTCCAAACACAAATCTCGAGGCTTAAACGCCTCTTAACATAAATCACGACGCGCAAACGCCTCCAAACACAATTCCCGAGGCGCAAACGCCTCCAAACACAAATCCCGAGGCACAAACGCCTCCAAACACAAATCCCGAGGCAGAAATGCCTCCAAACACAAATCCCAAGGCATAAACGCCTCCAAACAAAAATCCCGAGGTGCAAATGCTTCCAAACACAAATCCCAGGGCGCAAACGCCTCCAAACACAAATCCCGAGGCAGAAATGCCTCTAAACACAAAACCCGAGGCATAAATGCCTCCAAACACAAACCCCGAGGCGCAAACGCCTCCAAACAAAAATCCCGAGGCAGAAATGCCTCCAAACACAAATCCCGAGGCATAAATGCCTCCAAACACAAATCCCGAGGCGCAAACGCCTCCAAACACAAACTCTGAGGCGCAAATGCCTCCAAACACAATTCATGAGGCACAAACGCCTCCAAACACAAATCCCGAGGCGCAAACGTCTCCAAACACAAATCACGAGGCACAAATGGCTCCAAACACAAATTCCGAGGCGCAAACGCCTCCAAACAAAAACCCCGAGGCGCAAATGCCTCCAAACACAAATCCCGAGGCGCAAACGCCTCCAAACACAAATCTCGCGGCACAAACTCCTCCAAACACAAATCCCGAGGCACAAATGCCTCCAAAAAAAAATCTCGAGGCGAAAAGGCCTCCAAACACAAATCTCGAGGCACAAACGCCTATAAAACACAAATCCCGAGGCGCAAATGCCTCCAAACACAAATCAAGATGCTTAAACGC
The DNA here is from genome assembly GCA_022495995.1 of Adenophora triphylla var. japonica. Classification (NCBI taxonomy): domain Eukaryota; kingdom Viridiplantae; phylum Streptophyta; class Magnoliopsida; order Asterales; family Campanulaceae; genus Adenophora; species Adenophora triphylla. The sequence goes on along the minus strand of JAFEMH010002970.1, from coordinate 3,675 downwards.
CTCGAAACACAAATCCCGAGGAGCAAATGCCTCCAAACACAAATCCCGAGGCTCAAACGCCTCAAAACACAAATCCTGAGGCACAAATGCCTCTAACACATAAATCCCGAGGCACAAATGCCTACAAACACAAATCTCAAGGTGTAAACGCCTCCAAACAAAAATCTCGAGCCACAAATGCCTCCAAACATAAACCCCGAGGCGCAAATGCCTATAAACCCAAATCTTGAGGCGCAAATGACTCCAAACACAAATCTCGAGGCACAAATGCCTCCAAACACAAACCCCGAGGCGCAAACGCCTCCAAACAAAAATCCCGATGCGCAAATGCCTCCAAACACAAATCCCGAGGCACAAACCCTTCCAAACACAAATCCCGAGGCAGAAATGCCTCCTAACACAAATCCCGAGGCATAAACGCCTCCAAACACAAATCCCGAGGCGCAAATGCCTCCAAATACAAATCTCGAGGCATAAACGCCTCCAAAACAAAAGTCCCGAGGCACAAACTCCTCCAAACAAAAATCCCGTGGCACAAACACCTCCAAACACAAATCCCGAGGCGCAAACGCCTCCAAACACAAATCTCGAGGCATAAATGCCTCCAAACATAAATCACGACGCGCAAACGCCTCCAAACACAATTCTCGAGGCGCAAATGCCTCCAAACACAAACCCCGAGGCGCAAATGCCTCCAAACACAAATCTCGAGGCACAAATGCCTCCAAACACAAATCCCGAGGCACAAACGCTTCCAAAAAAAAAACATAAGGCGTAAACGCCTCCAAACACACATCCCGAGGCTAAAACTCACCCAACACACAAATCCCGAGGCACAAACGCCTCCAAACACAAAATTCCCGAGGCACAAACTCCTCCTAACAAAAATCACGAGGCACAAACGCCTCCAAACACTAATCCCGAGGCACAAACGCCTCCAAACACAAATCCCGAGGCGCAAATGCCTCCAAACACAAATCCCTAGGCACAAGCGCCTCCAACCACAAATCTAGAGGCACAAACACCCCAAACACAAATCCCGAGGCACAAACGCCTCCAAAAAAAATCCTGTGGCGCAAACGCCTCCAAACACAAATCCTGAATCACAAACGTCTCCAAACACAAATCTCGAGGATCAAACGCCCCAAACACAAATCCCGAGGCACAAACGCCTCCAAAAAAATCTCGAGGCGCAAACGCCTCCAAACACAAATCCCAAGCCACAAATGTCTCCAACGCACAAATCTTGAGGCACAAATGCCTACAAACACAAATCCCAAGGCGTAAACGCCTCCAAACACAAATCTCGAGGCACAAATGCCTCCAAACATAAATCCCGAGGCGTAAACGCCTATAAACACAAATCCTGAGGTGCAAATGCCTCCAAACACAAATATCGAGGCATAAATGCCTCCAAAAAAATCTCGAGGCGCAAACGCCTCCAAACACAAATCCCAAGCCACAAATGTCTCCAACGCACAAATCTTGAGGCACAAATGCCTACAAACACAAATCTCAAGGTGTAAACGCCTCCAAACTAAAATCTCGAGCCACAAATGCCTCCAAACACAAACCCCGAGGCGCAAATGCCTATAAACCCAAATCTCGAGGTGCAAATGACTCCAAACACAAATCTCGAGGCACAAATGCCTCCAAACACAAATCCCGAGGCGCAAACACCTCCAAACACAAATCTCGCGGCACAAACTCCTCCAAACACAAATCACGAGGCACAAATGCCTCCAAAAAAAAATCTCGAGGCGAAAAGGCCTCCAAACACAAATCCTGAGGCACAAACGCCTATAAAACACAAATCCCGAGGCGCAAATGCCTCCAAACACAAATCAAGATGCTTAAACGCCTCGAAACACAAATCCCGAGGAGCAAACGCCTCCAAACACAAATCCCGAGGCTCAAACGCCTCAAAACACAAATCCCGAGGCACAAATGCCTCTAACACATAAATCCCGAGGCACAAATGCCTACAAACACAAATCTCAGGGTGTAAACGCCTTCAAACAAAAATCTCGAGCCACAAATGCCTCCAAACATAAACCCCGAGGCGCAAATGCCTATAAACCCAAATCTCGAGGCGCAAATGACTCCAAACACAAATCTCGAGGCACAAATGCCTCCAAACACAAACCCCGAGGCGCAAATGCCTCCAAACAAAAATCCCGATGCGCAAATGCCTCCAAACACAAATCCCGAGGCAAAAACCCTTCCAAACACAAATCCCGAGGCAGAAATGCCTCCTAACACAAATCCCGAGGCATAAACGCCTCCAAACACAAATCCCGAGGCGCAAATGCCTCCAAATACAAATCTCGAGGCATAAACGCCTCCAAAATAAAAGTCCCGAGGCACAAACTCCTCCAAACAAAAATCCCGTGGCACAAACACCTCCAAACACAAATCCCGAGGCGCAAACGCCTCCAAACACAAATCTCGAGGCATAAATGCCTCCAAACATAAATCACGACGCGCAAACGCCTCCAAACACAATTCTCGAGGTGCAAATGCCTCCAAACACAAACCCCGAGGTGCAAATGCCTCCAAACACAAATCTCAAGGCACAAATGCCTCCAAACACAAATCCCGAGGCACAAACGCTTCCAAAAAAAAAAAACATAAGGCGTAAACGCCTCCAAACACACATCCCGAGGCTAAAACTCACCCAACACACAAATCCCGAGGCACAAACGCCTCCAAACACAAAATTCCTGAGGCACAAACTCCTCCAAACAAAAATCCCGAGGCACAAACGCCTCCAAACACAAATCCCGATGCACAAACGCGTTCAAACACAAATCCCGATGCGCAAATGCCTCCAAACACAAATCCCGAGGCACAAACGCCTCCAAACACAAATCTCGAGGCACAAACGCCCCAAACACAAATCCCGAGGCACAAACGCCTCCAAAAAAAATCCTGTGGCGCAAACGCCTCCAAACAAAAATCCTGAATCACAAACGTCTCCAAACACAAATCTCGAGGATCAAACGCCCCAAACACAAATCCCGAGGCACAAACGCCTCCAAAAAAATCTCGAGGCGCAAACGCCTCCAAACACAAATCCCAAGCCACAAATGTCTCCAACGCACAAATCTTGAGGCACAAATGCCTACAAACACAAATCCCAAGGCTAAACGCCTCCAAACACAAATCTCGAGGCACAAATGCCTCCAAACATAAATCCCGAGGCGTAAACGCCTATAAACACAAATCCTGAGGTGCAAATGCCTCCAAACACAAATATCGAGGCACAAACGCCTCCAAACACAAATCACGAGGCACAAATGCCTCCAAACACAAATCCCAAGCCAAAAATGTCTCCAACGCACAAATCTTGAGGCACAAATGCCTACAAACACAAATCTCAAGGTGTAAACGCCTCCAAACTAAAATCTCGAGCCACAAATGCCTCCAAACATAAACCCCGAGGCTCAAACGCCTATAAACACAAATCTCGAGGCACAAACGTCTCCAACACACAAATCCCGAGGCGCAAATGCCTCCAAACACAAATCCCGAGGCGCAAACGCCTCCAAACACAAATCTCGCGACAGAAACTCCTCCAAACACAAATCCCGAGGCACAAATGCCTCCAAAAAAAATCTCGAGACGAAAATGCCTCCAAACACAAATCCCGAGGCACAAACGCCTATAAAACAC